>CM024540.1:23123021-23125521 GCA_014182365.1 Eucalyptus tenuipes
GTGCGGATCGATCCATGCACTGTGCGGATCGATTCCGGTCGAGCGGGATCGGTCATGGATCGATCCCGGTCGAGCGGGATCGATCGTGGTCGAGGGCCTTGGCCGTGCGGATCGATCCCGGTCTCGTGGATCGATCATGGTCGAGGGCCTCGGTCGTGCGGATCGATCATGGATCGATCCCGGTCGAGCGGGATCGATCGTGGATCGATCCATGCACCGTGCGAATCGATCGTGGATCGGTCCCGGTCGATCGGGATCGATCGTGGTCGAGGGCCTCGGCCGTGATCGATCCCGGTCGATCGTGGTCGAGGGCCTCGGCCGTGGGGATCGATCGTGGATCGATCCCGGTCGATCGTGGTCGAGGGCCTCGGCCGTGCGGATCGATCATGGATTGATCCCGGTCGAGCGGGATCGATCGTGGATCGATCGTGGTCGAGGGCCTCGGCCATGCGGATCGATCATGGTACGATCCCGGTCGAGCGGGATCGATCGTGGATCGATCCATGCACCGTGCGAATCGATCGTGGATCGGTCCCGGTCGATCGGGATCGATCGTGGTCGAGGGCCTCGGCCGTGCGGATCGATCATGGATCGATCCCGGTCGAGCGGGATCGATCGTGGATCAATCGTGGTCGAGGGCCTCGGCCGTGCAGATCGATCGTGGATCGATCGTGGTCGAGGGCCTCGGCCGTGCGGATCGATCCTGGATCGATCCCGGTCGAGCGGGATCGATCGTGGATCGATCCATGCACCGTGCGAATCGATCGTGGATCGGTCCGGTCGATCGGGATCGATCGTGGTCGAGGGCCTCGGCCGTGCGGATCGATCATGGATCGATCCCGGTCGATCGGGATCGATCGTGGATCGATCCATGCACCGTGCGAATCGATCGTGGATCGGTCCCGGTCGATCGGGATCGATCGTGGTCGAGGGCCTCGGCCGTGTGGATCGATCGTGGATCGATCCCGGTCGATCGTGGTCGAGGGCCTCGGCCGTGCGGATCGATCGTGGATCGATCCCGGTCGAGCGGGATCGATCCATGCACTGTGCGAATCGATCGTGGATCGGTCCCGGTCGATCGGGATCGATCGTGGTCGAGGGCCTCGGCCGTGCGGATCGATCGTGGATCGGTCCCGGTCGATCGGGATCGATCGTGGTCGAGGGCCTCGGCCGTGTGGATCGATCGTGGATCGGTCCCGGTCGATCGTGGTCGAGGGCCTCGGCCGTGCGGATCGATCCCGGTCGATCGTGGTCGAGGGCCTCGGCCATGCGGATCGATCGTGGATCGATCCCGGTCGATCGTGGTCGAGCGTGGATCGATCCATGCACCGTGCGGATCGATCGGGATCGATCGTGGTCGAGGGCCTCGGCCGTGCGGATCGATCGTGGATCGGTCCCGGTCGATCGGGATCGATCGTGGTCGAGGGCCTCGGCCGTGGGGATCGATCGTGGATCGGTCCCGGTCGATCGTGGTCGAGGGCCTCGGCCGTGCGGATCGATCGTGGATCGGTCCCGGTCGATCGTGGTCGAGGGCCTCGGCCGTGCGGATCGATCGTGGATCGATCCCGGTCGATCGTGGTCGAGCGTGGATCGATCCATGCACCGTGCGGATCGATCGTGGTCGAGGGCCTCGGCCGTGCGGATCGATCATGGATCGATCCCGGTCGAGCGGGATCGATCGTGGATCGATCCATGCACCGTGCGGATCGATCGCGGATCGGTCCCGGTCGATCGGGATCGATCGTGGTCGAGGGCCTCGGCCGTGCGGATCGATCGCGGATCGGTCCCGGTCGATCGTGATCGATCGTGGTCGAGGGCCTCGGCCGTGCGGATCGATCATGGATCGATCCATGCACCGTGCGAATCGATCCCGGTCGATCGGGATCGATCGTGGTCGAGGGCCTCGGCCATCGATCATGGATCGATGCCGGTCGAGCGGGGATCGATCCCGGTCGAGCGGGGATCGATCATGGATCGATCCCGGTCGAGCAGGATCGATCCCTGCACCATGCGGATCGGTCGTGGATCGATCCGGGATCGATCGGGGCCGACCGACGATGGTCCGATTGCAACTTCACCGATCATTTCTTGTCCGATTGACTCCATTCTTCTTCCTAAAATTTGTTTGTGTCATAAAATAGCCTCCCCAATTGTTTTCCCACGTCCCAAATATTTTTTTCTAATTTTTCGAATTTTTCGAATTTTTTAAATACCAAAAATAAAAAAAAATATTTCCGGTCATCAAAAAAATTTTTCTGACTTTTCCATAATTTAGATCACATTTTTATAAGCATCTCTGCAAAAAATCTCATCAAAATTCAATTTCTACAATTTTTTAGAGGGGTGGTGCCTACTCAAACATGGTGAATGTCTCCTCCTGCTGGGGGCAAAAATGCTCCTAAAGCTCTTTAGGGGGGTAGTGGTGCTGACAGGCCGCGGGCAGCCTATGGGCGATCATCGGGCGATGCATGACCCATGTCACGGGCATAGAAATGAGTCA
>CM024540.1:23173021-23235869 GCA_014182365.1 Eucalyptus tenuipes
AAAAACAGGCAATGTCATCTCCTGTGGGGGAAATAATGGTGGATTGATTATAAATATGAAAGGCTTCCCCATTATTATTATTCTTGTGGCCGAATAGGACACTATGCAACTGCATGTTCTGAAATACCTTATGAAGAAACTGGCTTACCTCATGATCAACCAGGCCGTTATGGATCCTGGTTAAAGGCAGAAGTGAAGGAAAATAGCCCGTACTGGAAAACCTTTTATGGTGACCTTGATCTTTTGGAATTGGATGACGAGGTTGTCATGGAGACACAAACAGAGGTTCTGGAAACACCAGCCGCAACAACAATGGCAGAATCATACGCTCTGGCGATTGTCCCTCCTCAACCTGAAAAAACAGAACACCTGAGCTTAAATCGAAGTCATACCTCAGAAGAACAGTAGACCCTCTTCCTCTGTCTAGCTAGTAGTGAGCTGCCTTCACAGAATGTAAAGAAAGGAAAGGCAATCTACAAAGCTCCTGCAGCAAAGAAACAAAAAAGGGTCAGTCCCTATGAAAAGAAAATGACACAAGAGCATGTGTTGGATGAAACTCTGCTGTTGGATACCTCGGTCCAGTCCTGGGAAGGGGTAAGCACAAGGGCTTTGGTGGCTGGCCCCAAAAAGCCACCTCAGCAAAGATGAAACTTCTTAGCTGGAACTGTCAAGGGCTGGGCAACCCCTTGACAGTCCAGCACTTTAGAGCCCTTGTGGCTCAAGATCGGCCCAACCTGGTGTTCATCATGGAAACAAAAAATCAGAACCATGTCGTGGAGCGAGTAAGGAAAAAGACTCTTTTAAAGCATTCCTATATTATTGAACCAGTTGGCATAGCTGGAGGTTTAGCACTGATGTGGGACGAAGAGATCCAAGTGGAAGTGGAAGGGAGTTACAAGGATCTCATTAATATTAAATGTAAAGATGTTCAAAGTGGCAGCCTAATGCGTATTTCCTTTTTGCATGCACCCACAAATTTCCAGGAGCAACTCAGATTTTGGCGCCTAGTGAAAGACAGCAACTCCTCTAACCCGTTACCATGGCTATGTATTGGAGATTTTAATGAAATACTTTACCATTGGGAAAAGGTTGGATGCAGGGAGGTGGATCGATATCGCATTGCAGCTTTCCAGGACTTCTTAGATGACTGCTCTCTGATGGATGTCGAAAGCAAGGGCTGTGCCTTCACCTGGTCAAATAAAAAAGAAGGGACTGCATTAGTTAAAAAGAGGTTAGATAGGGTACTCTGTACTATGGACTGGAGAGTGCAACATCCCAATGCACAGGCCTTTGCTCTACCAGCCATCGGCTCGGATCATAGCCCGATTATCCTATCCCTCTATCAAACAGGCAGGAAATTCCAGCAAGAGTTCAGGTTTCAGTCTTTTTGGCTTGAAGACCCTGATTTTGAGCAAGTCATGCAGCGGGTATGGAATGTACATAACCCTACTACTACCAGTTTTCTTTAAAAACTACAACGGCTGAAAGCAGATTTACACAAATGGAGCAGGGGAAAATTCCAGAATGCCCAAAAACAGATTAACTCCCTCAAATTTCGTCTTATGGAACTAACAAACAGTACCACTAGAGAACACTACAGAGAGGAAACCAGCAGCATAACTCGGAAGATTGAAGTGCTATGGAGGCAGGAAGAGATATATTGGTGTATGAAATCAAGAATTGAGTGGCTAAAATGGGGCAATCAGAATACTAAGTATTTTCATGCAACCACCATTCAACGACGACATCGAAACAAAATCTCTATGCTTCGGCTAGATGATCATACCTGGTGCAGGGATCCTGAAACCATCACTCATCACATTACCAGCTTTTATCAATCTTTATTCACTTCTGTTGGCGACCGGAATTATCAACCTGTATTGGATCAGTGTCAAGTTGTGGTAACTGAGGAGATAAATGCAGATTTAATCAAGCCAACTACTCAAGAAGAAATTAGAGCTGCAGTTTTTCAGCTGGGGGCCTCTAAGGCACCGGGCCCGGATGGTTTAACTGGCTTATTCTATCAAAGTCAGTGGCCCATCATCAATGACGATCTCTTCAACATGGTAAACTCTTTCCTCAGCCTAGGTATATTTGAACCAGCAATAAACAGAACCCATATTACCCTCGTCCCTAAAGTCTCTAACCCAGAAAACATCACCCAATTCAGACCCATTAGCCTTTGCAATTTCAATTACAAAATCATTGCCAAAGTGCTGGCTAACCGGCTTAAACCATGGCTGCCAATGCTCATTGCAGAAGAACAAACAGCTTTTATGAGCAACAGGCTGATGCAAGATAACATCTTTATTGTTCAAGAAGTGATCCATTAATTAAGGGTGAGGAAAAGGACCCGTAAACATCAAACTATTCTCAAATTAGATATGCAAAAAGCATATGACAGAGTGGAATGGGATTTTCTTTGTGATTACATGCTGAAGTTGGGCTTCCATGCGAGATGGGTTCATTGGATTAAAATATGCATCTCTTTAGTATCTTTTAATATCTTGATTAATGGTGAGCCATCAGCTGAGTTTAAACCTACTAGAGGCATCAGACAGGGGGATCCCCTCTCACCCTACCTCTTTATTATCATGACAAATATCCTCTCCACCCTAATGCGCAAAGCTGTTCAAGATGAAACTATTAAGGGTATTCGGTTTAACCCTACTTGTCCAACTATATCTCATCTCCTATTTGCAGATGATGCCATTTTATTCTAGATGGCACAATCCGAGAAGCTCAGAATGTTTCTAATGTACTGAATCAGTATTGCTACGTGACAGGCCAAGCGATAAACCTCAACAAATCTAGGCTTTTTGTTGGGAAGAGCTGCCCTCCTCATCTCAAACAGAATCTAGCTTCAGAATTGAGAGTTGCTATCACTGAACATTTAGGAAAGTATCTCGGTATTCCAGCTGATTGGGGGAAAACAAAAGAGCAAATGTTTGCTTGGATGTTGACAAGGGTAGAAAGGAAATTGGAAGGGTGGAAAGAGAAGCTAATTTCAAAAGCTGGCAAGGAAATCCTTATTAAAACAGTCATTCAGGCCATTCCTCAGTATGTGATGTCTATATTTAAAATTCCAACTTCTATATGTTGAACCATAGAGAAAAGAATAGCTTCCTTTTGGTGGAAACAACATGCTAAAAAAAGAGGTGTCCATTGGAAAAAGTGGGGAGAATTGAAAATCAGGAAGGATAATGGTGGTTTGGGTTTCAAAGATCTGCAGAATTTTAACTTAGCCATGCTGGGAAAACAGGCATGGAGGATTATCAATCAACCAAATGCCTTATGGTGCAAAGTGCTGAAAAGCATCTACTTTCCTAGAAGTGATTTTTGGGGAGCAAAAAAGGCAATCGACCATCATGGGGCTAGAAGAGTATTTTATGGGGGAGAGAAGTAATTGAACCAGCTACCAGGTGGGAGATTGGGGATGGGAAAATGATCAAAATTCGTGAAGATTTATGGTTGCCTATTGGAAGACTCATTGGTCCAGCTAATAAGGAAGAACCACGATTAGTGGCTGATCTAATAGAAAGCGATAGCAAAAAGTGGAATGTGAACAGAGTTACAGCCCTGTTTCAGGAAGATATAGCTAACGAGATATAGCTCAACCCCTCTGCCTTCATTCTAGACCAGACAAACTTGTATGGACTGCAAACAAGTCAGGCATCTACACTGTCAAAAGCGGATACAATCGCATACACAGCTCAGCCACGCATCCAAACAACCAACAACCCTCCCCATCATACCAAACACCAAAGTCGCTCTGGCCTACAATATGGAAACTTCCTACATCCCCTAAAATCCGATTCCTAATCTGGAATATATGCAACAATTCACTCCCAACCAAAGAAAATCTTCACCGAAGGAAAATGATACCTGATCCAGTGTGCTAGATTCGCGGCCAAGCCCCAGAAACCATGGAGCACCTCTTCATCCTTTGTGATTGGACAAAAACCGTATGGTTAGACCCTCAAAATCAAGCCGACACAAACCCAGAACACATAACCAAAATAGACAAGTGGATTTTTGAGAATCTTACCACCAGAATTGATGACAGATCAAAAGCCCTCTTCGCAGCTCTTCTGTGGAACATCTGGCTGACCCGCAATGCTGCGATCTTCAGGGGAATCAAGCCGGCTCCCTCTCGCACCCAAGAAAACGCCCGGATTACAGCAGATCTGCACCTGAAATGGGGAAAACAGGGGAAGAAACCATCAAATAGCACAGCACTAGACAAAACCAGCTGCGAAACCTGGAAACCCTCTGACCTATTTTCGTTGAAGCTCAATGTTGATGTTGCTTGGAGTAGCTCGAACCAGACAGGATCGGTGGCAGGGGTATGCCGGACTGCTGCTGGTCGCCTCGTCGCGGGCTTCGCCGAGCCGATTTCTGCTCCATCAGCCATGATCGCGGAAACCCTAGCTCTGCGCAGGGCTTTGCAGTGGGTAAAGGAGATGAGAAGCAACCAAACCGCACGAACTGAAGCCCCTCAAGTCTTCGACACTCTTGATCTGCCACTCCACGTATCAACAGACAGCTTATCACTTGTTGACCGCATCATGGGCCGCGAAGACCCCCTGGCAAGCCCAACCTTTCATTATGGATTGCAAGCTTCTTGCAGCCCAAATCGGTGATATCTCTATTCAATACGAGCCCAGGAAGACCAGTATGGTAGCAGATTGGGTCGCACGTGCACATCGATCAAACACCCTTCCTAGTAATTGGGTTAATTATTCTCCTATGCCTTTGCTTTCAATATTATGTCTAGATGTACCAGCTTATGGTGCCCATTTTACAGGCTAGTAATGAATATCAACCATCTTCTGACAAAAAAAAAAAAATCTGCCCCTTTGTTTAATAAATAAAGAACATGGAGAAGCCTTCCCCTTGCCCAATGAGAAAAAAATAAACAAGGTGAACTAAACTTCTTGGCGAAGCCACGTAGCTAAGTTTGGACGCAAGTGAACATGTTGATAAATAACTAATACCATTTAACACGAACACATGATTGAACTAGACATATTGGCCAAATTGCATAACTTTCTAAATGATTTTGGCACATTTGAAAAAGATAAGCAAGTGGCGAATTGATTTTGTTTTGGGCCACCAAATGTAGAGAATAGTTTATTTCTATCATATTCTAAAACATTATATATTCTAGTTGAACTAGCCTTTGTATTGGTAAACCCTAATAATAGTTTATATTGCAGGTGCCGAATTGAAAAATCAGTGTGATGACATTTAATGCGTACGCATGATTCTTCCAGGAAGTTTTCATCTAATTTAAATATCAATCAAAGCAGGTGGGCAGTTTGGGAAAATCCATCTCGAGGATTAGTATGGGACAACTCACTTTCATACTTCTTTGAAATTTTGGCCCAAACGTTCTCAGTTGTATTGGATTTTAAATTTTTTAATATTAGACAACTTATTTTAATGACGAACAGTTTAATTATGAGACCTCATGATCCACTTGTCTTTAATTTTTCTTGAGCCGATCGGCATTTTCTTGAAAGGAAGCAAACAACACATAAAATATGACATGGTTTGGAAATTTAAAGCAATACAAGGACTGTATCTATTAAAAAAATAATATGACGATTACATATACATAGCAGAGCTTATATTTCTAAACTAGACTCATGCTATAAACGAAAGATGCGTGTTTAGTGATGGTATAAATAATTGAGCTCTCAAATAATTATAGTCGTTGTTGAATTTGTCCACATTTTCTCATGATATATAATACATTGTGTTTGTTTTGTTACTATGACATTTATGTGGAGTGAAGACTTTTTATGATCATGTAGAACCGAGTTTTTCGCAATTTATACTTCAAGGCAGGGAAAGTACGGTTGTCTTCTTGTAAAACAAGATAGTTACTTGACCATTTTGGATGGTTTTGAGCTCGAAACGACCACTTGAGTATTTTGAAGTGTTGTTGATAAAGGGGAAGAAGGGAAAGTAGGAGGTGAGGTGGAAGGATGAAGTGCATATAGAACATGACCGATAATTCAAAAAAATCTGCCAAAGTATCGTACATTTCATTTGTCTACATTGGGAATCTAGAGATGCCTTCAAGTTTCAGGTGACTACTTGAGGCAAATGCACGTAGTGGCTTTACCTACATATTCTAATTCAGAAGCTATTGATAGTCGGGAGAATTTAACTCTCTCTGTTTACTAAAGAAAGAACATGGAAAAGCATTCTCGTTGCCTGGGGATTAATAAAAAAAAAAAAAAAAAAAAAAAGCTGAACTATACTTATTGGCCAAAACCGCGTAGCTAAGTTTGGATGCAAGTAAACACGTTGATAACTTAACAATATCACTTAACGTGAACACATGATTGAACTAGACATAATGGCCAACTTGCATGGCTTTTCAATGATGTTAGGTGCATTTGAAAAAGATTAGCAAGTGCTGAATTGTTTATTTTTTGGGTCACGACACGTAGAGAATAGTTTATTTCTGTCATATTTTTAAACATTACATATTCCCATTGGCCAAGGAGAAAAAGATAAGCAAGTTGAACAAGACTTGGCCAAGGAGAAAAAGATAAGCAAGTTGAACAAGACTTTGTAGTGGTAAATCCCAATGATAGTTTATATTGTGGGGGCCAAATTGAAAAGTCGGCATCATGACATTTAACGCGTACGCATGATTCTTCCAGGAAATTTTCATCGAGTTTAAATCTCACTCAAAACGGGTGGGTAATTTGGGAAGCCCCATCTCGAGGATTACTACGGCCTACGGGACAATTTATTTTCGTACTTTTTCTTCCTTTTGTTTTTAAATTCTGGCAAAAATGTTCCTTTTGTTTTTTAATTCTGGCAAAAATGTTCTCCGTTCTATTGGTTTTGAATTTTTTTTTAAATTAGACAACTTATTTTAATGACGAACAGCTAAATTATGAGGCCTCATGTTCCACTCGTCTTTAATTTTTTTGGGGCCAATTGGCATTTTTATAAAAGGAAACAAGCAGCACACAAAATATGACATTGTTTAGACATTTAAAGCAGTACAAGGACTGTATCCACTATTTTCGTGAGTTGCTAGGAGTCGAGGCACACGTTTTGGTGATGAAAATTGACATTTTGATGATTAATGGAAATTAACACGATAACAGGAGAAATTCTGCTGCAGATGCCGAATTCTACATTTGTCTGTAATTTCCTTGGTTTTGTTGGAAATAGATTTTCTGCTTGGTAAAAAATTGGCTCTGAGAATAAAATTGATTGTTCCATGGTATTGCTTTTGCACGGTTGTCCATTTCTCCTTAAACATTTCGCCGGCTTCTTCAACACCGAACCTCTCTCTCTGAATATACATTAAAAAGTTTAGAATCATCTATGTCATTTTTCCAAAAATTTCTATTCTCTTTTTCATTACTAATCTCTACCTCTCAAACCTGCCTCCCTTAACTGGTCTTGGCAGACCAAATCGATCACGACCCTTCATATTCTAGTGCATTTTACTGGATCTTCTATGCAAAATGTCATACATTGCAAAGATTTCCAAGTTTCGAATGAATAGTTTGAGATTTTTTCTTTTTGCAATCCAACGCTCATTGATCCCCGGAATTTGTAGGAATGCCTCAGAGTGATGGTTTGCTTTTTACTGCTTTTACATAGACTGAGAACATATAATAAATTAAATTTGGATGATAGAAATGTGACAAGACTCGCATGAAACCTGTGTGGGTCTCATCATATCCAACGGGCGGCATTCAAGCAAAGGTGCATGTCTCAATGCTGGGCTCATTGAAAACTCTCGGTGGAAAATACTAATAGAGAATGAACGGCAATTCACTCGGCGGCCGTTGGGTCAAAGTGACGGGTGAGTGGGAAAAGAACTCGTGCAGTTGTTGCACCACCACATGAGTGGGCTGGGGTGCACCATAGTCGAGCACGAGGCCCAATAAGAAGAAAAGTGGGTCTGTGGGCCGACCGCATAACCCCCAAATCATGGCCCAATTCATAGTGGGCCTGGCCCACCTATTAGATCGAATCTGATCTAGAGTGGGCCATAATACGCAGTGGGTCCCAGCAGATGCCCAGCAGATGTTTATATTATTGACCTCCCAACTGTTGGGATCATGAGATTGCGCTGGAGAAATCGTAGGATCTATATAAATCATGAAGACCAAACCCCATTTGAACCGTCAATAATGTGGCCCTCGTGGTGAGAACTAAATATCCACATAAATAAAACTGCCTGGTGGATTCAAAAATAAAAGACTGCTTGCATTTAATCATCGATGGTGGGCTATAATCATCCAAATTGATTTATTTTCTTAGAACTAAATGGTCTTTGCAAATTTATCTTAACCTTTAAAATTTCAGTAAATTTGGCTCTCCTGAAATTTAATTTCCAGCCATATATTTCCCAGTCCAAGATCAACAAACAACCGTTTATAATATTTATCGATTCAATTCGATCCATATTTAAAGATGTTTCACTTTTCCGGTGGAAAGCATCCGTAAAATTTGACAACTCTATTCTTCTATATTCATAAAATATCATGCATATCATTTGTTTTGGTATAAGGCTGAATATAAACAAGATTTTCTGGTCGTTATTTCTTTGACAAAGGAGGAAGTGAGGCCTATTGATCTTCTCAATGTAGTACACAGCCTTAAAAAACTCACTGATTAATGTACATAGGCATTTTCTCTAGAAATGCGACTCTCGGTGTATTTATTTCTTTTTCAATGCATGATTTTTATGTAATCCGGACAATCTCTTTTTGTTTCTAAAAAAGGAAAATTCAAATGCAACTAGCTAATAAAAAAAATAATTTAGAAAAAAAATCTCTTTTTTAAAAATAGGTTATCAATAAAATAAACACATCACGGAAAAACAAACACCCATTACTAATGCACAAAAGCCTATATAAATAGGTTACCAAAATTTACTATTAATCAAGCACATTAAGGATGTGCATGTATATTGTCCGGATTAGACAGAGGTTGATAATATTCGAGCTCCGTCAAAGAGCAAACCAACTATGCCGTGACTATTACAAAGGATTTGTCAATGATCAATTACTCATAACGAGACCTCAAGAGGTTAAGTAAAGAAGGCGAATTAGACGAACCTTGCGCTAATTAAGCCGTGAAATTAACTCACAAAATTCCAGTCATGTTATCAATCGGGCAACAACATTTAATCTCAGAAGTAGACATGAGGCAGGCGGTGTTGCGGCGCCGGGGAAGAAGCTGTGGCAACTCGGTAGAAGAGAACTGAAACTATCCAATCCAGCCGAAGGATGGATTAATGTTTCTTGCAAGAATGAATCCGGCAGAGCAAATAATGCTGCGGAAAATGCGAATCCGATTTCGGCTCTTGTATATAGTGGTGCTTTCTCTTCTCTAGAAAAAATTCACTTTCTTTTTTTAATACATAATGCGACGAAGGATTCTCGATTCATTTGCGGCTCTTTTTGTGGTTGATTAATTACTATTGAACATAAAAAAGATCATTATTGAAAATGACACAGCGCCTTCAACTCTTGAGGTACGGCGAGTATCGTGGGCTTCTCTACGGTGGATGTGCAGCGAGGAAAATATAATCCAATTAGTCATAAACATATCGTTCGGATATAATATTAATCATAAACTTTTCATTTTTTTCAATTTAATCCTAATTCTATGCATGAAATTCCAATATAGTTATTCCGATCAATTTCGCCGAAAATCATTAATGTGACGATTCAATCATCTCCAAACATCCTATGCCGTACACCATCACCACGCTAGTAATTTCTTAGAATTTCGCACAAAGATCTATATTTAAATTGATAAAGAAAAATTTAAAACTGAATTAACATCCATACTATGAATTAAAAACTGACTGGACAATTTTCTTTCCGAGGAAGAGATGCCACGACCGCCTCGATGCTTGCTGCATGGAGCATGACGCTAGGGCTCGAGCCAAAAACAATGAGTTTCGACATCGATTTATTAAGCTTGTCCTTTGAATCGATCGATATGACTTGTGGGTGGCCCCCGCGTTTGCATGGACGTTTTATGAGGATGAATGTGGAAAATGTTGCATCGGTGAATGATAGCTTTACACGTCTCTACAAGCATGGATTCCCATTCATGAAAAAGTACATCGCGGAGAAAATGACGTTAAGGGACTAATGGGTCCAATGAAAGAAGAGACTCCAAGTGAGGTGATACAATCTGAGAGTAAAAATAAATCTGTTGTTCCCCAATTTCATTAAACCATCTCTTCATCCACAAGCCAACTTCAATTACTGTTCTGGGGTTCCGGGGACACGACTGCGGGGAAGCAAATGCACTCAAGTTGGTCTATAGTGTTGGAAGATATGCTGAAGATCCGGGAGATATACCGGGAATCGTTTGATTTGATTATAGAATCAATCAAATATTAGATGGAAATATTAAATTGATTTGTTGAATATTACATTGCCTTTTCCATATGTACATCTTGTAATATAATTACCAAACCCTGTACATTGATTACAAGTGAAGCAATATAGAAAATCTTCTCCTCAAAACCTCGTCCGTTCCTTGCTCTCCTTCGCTTTCTTACATGATATCGAGCTTGGCTCTAAGCTCCAATTCCGCACCCGATTACCTTCATACGTTTTTGAATCAAGCAAGACGGATCAACACTTTGTTACGAAGGAATCGAATTTTATAAGGAGGAAGAAGAAACGGAAGGGAATTTTACCATGAATCATCCATAGAATCTGCTCCCCGTTGCTTTGCGCTGGCATTCCATCCACAGCAGACGCCACACCAACGGGAGAAACGCAAGGCCACAGCACGGGCACGATACCTACAATTCCCATAACCCAAAGAACAAATCCGGACCCAAGGCGTACGGTGGCGCTATTCCGCTTAGTCAAATATGGGGCAGCCCATTCCAGGCCATCCTTACCAATTGGTACCCTATCCATGGTACGTTAGGCCAGGCCCAAATCCATCATTGCCGGGGTAACGAGTTACTAGAGTAACGTTCAGCCCGATGGGAGCCTACCAGGCCCAAGCGGGGCAAACCCATCCGTCGAGACAGAACAAATCGGCGGGTGCGGAGAACCGGGTTCGGGAACAAATCCCTACCCGAGACTCTTCAATGCGGGTCATGGAACCGGTTTCAATGGATCGGCACGGGGACAAATCCCTACCCGAACCTTTCACCAGGTTTGTACCATTTCCGATCGCGGCCATCACCGGCCGACCGAGCCGGGCGACCCTCGCATGTGTCAACCGTCGACGGTCCAAAACTATGACCGATCGGTTGCAACCGACCGGGCCGAGAGACTACAACAAATGGTCACAAGACTTCCGGTAGGCCCTCGTGACAAAAGATAAAGACGGTTTCCTCGACAATCCGTACCGATTCCGTCGGACAAACGATCGGCCGGACACGGAGAAAGTGCAATCACCTGATCCGCACATGGATCGGCAATTGTGTTTCTCCGAAGTCGCAGCCGGCCTACCACCGACGGAGGATTCGAAAGTCATGTGGGACAACATCAAAGAAATGTACTTGGAAGTTAGACCAAGCAAAAATCTTTTGTCTCACGCAGAACTCACGGATCTCAAGCAAGGGAATATGTCTATCACGGCGTGTTACAACAAACTCTCATCGCTCTGGAACAAGCTCGAGGCCGCGGAAGAAAAACTCGAGGGACCTCCGAAACTCTCGACAATACGATCTATGAAAGAGAGGGAGAAGTCCACTTGGTTTCTTTTGATTTTGAACGAAACATACCTAACCGTTCATTCACGGATCCCGGCGATGGATCCGGTGCCGCCCCTCGGCCGGATTTTCCAGCTAGCCGTCCAAGAAGAAAGCCGGCTCACGACTCCGGAGCAAACACGGGGAGGCGACAGGCGTCGCACTCGCTCTTCGCGGGAACGCCGCGGAGAGAATCGGGCATAAAAACCCTAGCCCCGGAGAGAGAAAGTCGAGAGGGGCTAGGGTTTGTCTCGAGCGAAAGAACCCTTAAAAGGGACGGTAGCAACGGACCGATCTCTTCCAGCGATCGACGGTCCGCAAGGGCTCGATCTCTCCGCTGCATCGGACGGTGGAAATAATTCCACAATAAAAGCATCCGATGACCAGATTTTTTTTTGCATCATTAAGGAATTTCGGCCAAAATTCAAGGGGGTGAGGTAAATTATATTGTGAACATTGCAAACGTCCGCATCATACCATAGATAATTGTTGGAAATTACATGGAAAGCCAGGAGAAAAAGGAAAAAGGAAAGAATATTCTGCGAGCTTACCAAGTCATTGGACCTCTTTTGGTCCAAGTAGTGACCGACCAATTACCTATGGGCAATATCAACAATCAATGCAGCACTTTGCAAAAGGCGGACATTGGAAATAAAGGAGGAAGTTTCTCGGGTATATCCTATTGTCGATTAATTCTATTTCGAGAAAGGCATGGATAGTTGACTCGGGAGCAAGTGACCATATCATTTGTAATATAAGTTTTTTTTTTCAAAAATGCATAAGAAATTGGATACACCCATTTCTCGTGCAACTTCCAAATGGAAATATTACTCATGTCACATTGATAGGCACTGTTCAACTAAGTCCTCAAATTATCCTACAAAATATCTTTTATGTCCCACAATTTTAGTTCAATCTCATTTCCGTGTCCAAAGTCTGCAAGGAAAATTCCTGTCAAATACTCTTCGATTCGACACATGTTTTTTCAAGCCCTTTCGACCGGGAAATTGATGGGCTTGGGCAGTCTTTCCTAAGGATTATATTTCGGACCAATTTTCCAAGTCATTTTGATTTGAATTCAATTCCCTTGAATAAATTGTCATTGTGTAATGTCATTGCCAATGATAAAGACTTTCTTATGCATTCGAGAATGGGTCATAGTGCGTTCTCTCCATACTCTAAATGTCATATATGCCCTCTTGCAAAACAATCTCGCACATCTTTCCCTTCCAATACAAAACGTTCCAGTGATATTCTTTCTTTAATTCATGTGGATGTCTCGGGGACCATATCACACAGCACATTGTGATGGTTCACAATACTTTCTCATAATTGTGGATGATCACTCTCGGGCCACATGGGTATTCTGATGCAGTCCAAAGCTCAAGTTCCCTCTCATTTGAAAACATTTATCACTTTGACTAAAAATCAGTTTGGGAAATCAATTCAGCGAATCCGAACTAACAATGGGAAAGAGTTTTTTAATCATGACTGCAGCTCGCTTTTCTTGACTCATGATATTCTACATGAAAGCTCATGTATTTATACTCCACAACAAAATGGAGTGGTGGAACATAAACATCGTCACCTGTTAGAAGTCGCACGAGCTTTGAAGTTTCGGGGATCTATTCCAGCGAATTATTGGGGAGATTGTGTCCTTACTTGCAGCCTACCTCATCAACCGCATGCCTACTCGGATACGGCGGTAAATCACCTTTCGAATTACTTTATGGAAAAAAACCAGTAGTAGATTATCTACGGGTTTTCGGTTGTTTATGTTATACCGCAACTATGGGACCTCGAGACAAAATGAGCCCACGTGCCGGAGATGTATTTTCATGGGTTATCCTAACCTCTAGAAGGGTTATTATGTTCTCGATCCATCCACAGGAGATTTTTTCGTGGCTTGAGGATGTCATCTTTCATGAAACCGTATTTCCATTTCGTGGGCTTACGAGAGGATTTGAATATCTCAACAAATTCTCATCATTCCTCAATTGAGGAAAGTATGTCTCTTGAATATTTCCTCACAAAGATCCCCGAAACAAATTATTCCATCATCTTCATCGATCGGCTGCCTTCGACGAAAACATTGGAAAGTATACCGCTGCTCCTTTAAATATTGAGAATGATTTTGGTGACCAGACATAAAACAATATTGCGGAGATATCTTCTCCTCCACCACCAACGAATCATCCACGTCGTTCGGGCGAGCTACACGACCACCGACGTGGACCAAAGACTATGTCTCATTGCCTCACTTAACGGACCGGTATTAACTATCCAATATCTTCTTATGTCTCCTTTGATAAGCTTTTGTCGGCACATAGATGTTGCATTAGTCGTATATCCGATGAAAAGGAACCATCCAGTTATGATGAGGCATCCAAAGACCCACGGTGGCAACAAGCTATGGCGGTAGAATTACTGGTGTTGACTAATAATCGTACGTGGGAAATAGTGTATCTGCCCCCGAATAGGAAATCCATAGGATGCAAATGGGTTTATAAAGTAAAGTATAGAGCTGATGGATCCATTGAGCGATACAAAGCTCGGTTGGTGGCGAAAGGATATACTCAACGAGAAGGTTTCGATTATCAAGAAACTTTTTCTCCGCTTGCTAAAGATGTCACCGTTCACTCGTTCTTATCGGTTGCAGCAATCCATGATTGGTCGTTACACCAAATGGACGTCCACAACGCTTTTCTTCATGGCGATCTGGATGAAGAAATTTACATGGATATTCCACGGGGCTTACGGAGACGGGGGGAGAATAAAGTATGTCGTCTCCGCAAATCCCTTTATGGGCTGAAACAAGCTTCCGGACAATGGTATGCTAAGTTTGCCAATGCTCTCACCAATGCAGACTTCAAACAATCCAAGTACGATTATGCCTTGTTTACATGGACTAAAGGTACGTCATCTATTTATTTGATGATTTATGTAGATGACAGTCTTATCATGGGAAATGATGAAGCTGCAATAAAGAGTCTTAAGAGATATTTGCATGCAACGTTTCATATAAAAGATCTGGGAGCACCAAAATATTTTCTTGGGATTGAGATTGCTCGATCTCACCAAGGAATTTCTCTCAGTCAGAGGAAATTTGTATTGGAGATTATATCAAAAGCCGGTTTATCAGGATGCAAGCCAGCAGTTATTCCAATCGAGCAAAATACCAGATTGACTACATCAGATCATGTTGGGGGAACATCTCATGATGATGATCCTATACTAAAGGATCCGACGAGTTATCGAAGCTCATTGGAAAACTTATATACCGACTATGACCAAACCCGATATATCATATACGGTGCAAAATCTCAATCGGTTTATGCACAAACCCAAGGAATCCCACATGAATGCCGCTCTAAAAGTGGTGAAGTATTTGAAGAGGTGTCCAGGACTTGGGATACTTCTATCTAGAAGATGCAACATGGAAATGACGGCATATTTGCGATGCAGATTATGCAACTTGCCCTATGAGTAGGAGATCCATCACTGGGTTTTGCATTAAACTGAGAGATTCTCTCCTTTCATGGAAAACCAAGAAGTAAGCAACGGTTTCTTTATCTTTAGCTGAAACAGAATATCGGGCCATGGCAAAAACCACATGTGAGATGTGTGGATACGAGGTTTACTTGGTGACCTCGGGCAAATCCCCGTAATGCATGAGAGGATCGGGCACATAGAAGTGGACTGTCATTTCACTCGGGAGAAGATTCAAGAAGGGATAATCGAGACAAGAGGGATTGGAACTGCGAGCGGCTTGCGACGTTTTCACCAAACCCTTATGTCAAAGACAACATGCATATCTACCGAGCAAGCTAGGCGTCTTAGACATTTACAAGCCACCAGCTTGAGGGGGAGTGTTGGAAGATATGCTGAAGATCCGGAGATATACCGGGGAATCGTTTGATTTGTTTATAGAATCAATCAAATATTAGATAGAAATATTAAATTGATTTGTTGAATATTACATTGCCCTTTCTATATGTACATCTTGTAATATAATTACCAAATCCTGTACATTGATTACAAGTGAAGCAATACAGAAAATCTTCTCCTCAAAACCTCGTCCGTTCCTTGCTCTCCTTCGCTTTCTTACATATAGTATCAACATTTGCTTTTATAACAAGAAGTGCATACCTAGATCGTCTCTTTCTCATAAAACGTGCTGGGACAATAACGTCACAAATATTTTGGCTTGTGGAACGTACGAGGCGACAGCGATCATGAAGAAATCATATCATGTGATCCTTTAATTTGACCTATTATACATAGATGGGGGACCTGGCAGGTGTCGTGCAGATGACAATTTGAGCCAGGGGTGCAGCCAAAACTTACTGAGCTGCACGGCCAACTTGAAGAACTCCGGAGGGCTAACGTTTACATGAAGCAAACTTGACATCCTCTCTCTTGTCATCGAAGCCGCTTTGCCTGCCGGAATATACCTCCACAAGCCCTGAATCCGTCCTTGTTCAATGGATATATCAACTCGGATCCCTTCACCTCACTTCATGTTGACCCCTTTCTTCTTTAACTTTTTCTTCTTCCTGCTGTTTGTCTTTCTCTATTCTCTTTCTACAAATGGGAAAAAGAATAGGAGTACTGTGAAGTGCCTCTGTTTTCCTTTCCTGCTAGAATTGGAAGAGTAATGGAAACTGACAATGGACTTCAATTATAATTGCAGAAACAGGAACATAAAGTGGCCAGAGAGTTCAAAGCCCAAGATCTGCATACAAATTTAGAATGCCAAATAATGCGAATCGAACATACAACTAACAATATCATGATCAGGGAAATGATCTTGATTTTAACACAAGGGCGACCAAGAAAGACATTTGAATAATTGACAAACAGCTTTTCCGCAACCGTCCTAGCTATCAAAATACGTTCTCTCTAAAACAAAAGAATTTCGAACAGAAAGGAGACTCTACATATGCGTCCTTTGTTTCTGATGTCAAGATGTTCAATCTTTGGCGTCAGAAGTCACATAATTATGGTTGAAATTTTCATCAAGTTCATAAGGAAATTGCTATCAAGTGTCAATCCTTCAACAAAACAAGAGTTGGATGGATATAATTCCAGAGTCTCAAGTGCCTCAACTGTCGAGAACGATAATTATAAATTGCAGCATTCATAAACTGCATCAATTGAAATCTGCTTTAGAAACTGAAAAACTATCCCTAACAAAGGCATTGACAACCCCTGCAGATCGGTGCAACATCATGAGGTCAATTTGTTATGCACTAAATCGATTACTACCAAATCTTTCAGAGTAGTCTTGACGCTAAAACTCTTAAAAAGCAAGAACAACATCCAGCTCTGCCTTCATTCTGTTGCCAAAACAAACAGTCCATTTACACAATCACTTCATTCTTAATCTCACATCAAAACTACCTCCAGATATAATTCTCTTTGGTTTACATGTCCCAGATTAAAAAGACATCGTTTCTTTCATTGAACATAGCATGCTATAGCATATCTTGCTATTTTGAAGGTCCAGAATGAGCGTTGGCGGAACAAATCCACATTGCATAACGTAAAAATTCTAATGCGTGAATGAATAAAACATAAAATCTGAAGCTGATTTTTCCAGACGGGATTGATTTGATTGATATTCTGCCCTTGGTCAAATTCGACACATAAGTCTCATCAAGAATCCAAAATAGCCAGGGAAACTTGTGAAGAGAATGCAGCAGTGTATCAAAAATATGTTAATGACTTACCATGAAAAGAATTCTTAAGGGATTGAGATAACTGAAGTACTGAAGTTGGGGGTTTCCTTGAAGAGTACAACATGGCTTATTTGAGGCAAACTGTTCTTCCATTTGAGCATCCTCATGGATAAAATGTAATCAAAAGTATCTGCATAGACAAATAAACATAACCAAATAGATGTCAGGGGAGGAAGCAAATCATCTTCGAACTCAATACTTCGAGAAGATTACAACTCAGATTTGCTAGTGATAGTCGTTATCTAGGATCAGCAATCTTACTTGATGGCTAGTAATGTTCTTAGAAGGCATTCCGATGACTTTTTGCATTATCAAGAGAGTGATTTTTCCGAAGCATCATGCCATCTCCTCCATTAGCTTCCCTGGTGCTTGAATCACGCAATAGAAGGAAAACACTGCGCTGTTGTCGTGGAAAACGATTAAATTCGACCTAATTATTTTATGCAAAGGGAAAGTAGACAAAAGGAAAATAATCATGGTCAACTATAAACATTTTTAGCTGGGGAAAATTTTTAATGATAGAAGAAATTTGTAACTTACTAATTCTATAGAAATATTTGTAATTCTATTGTAGCGCACGCTTGTATATTTTTGAAAAAAAAAAATCGATCACTAACTAATTTATGGGTGCGTTGGAAAAATCATTTTTTAGTTCGTGTTTTACTAACCACACCTGTATCATGATGTCCGCAGAAGAGAAGGCTAATAACAATCGCCGGAGCCAGAGTCCTCGACTTTGATCTTTTCCAGCGGGTGCTTCGGCCTCGCTTGAAACCCCTTTCCCTATCCTCGATGAAGAGCGTGCCGTCGCCAGAGACGATTCCAGCAGCGACTCGACCGAGAGGGGAACTTCACGGCGTCGCTCATTGTGCCTCTTGGAGACAGCCCATGTTCAGGGAGCTTCACCAGATTCAAGTACTTTGTGCAACCCGTCCTTCAAAAGCCCCTTTGAACAAGAATCGTGGATGAATAAGCTCTCAGCAATTTTCACCACACAAAAAGACTCACGCCGTTTGTTCCTTCTTGTCGTGCTTCTTTGAAGCATCATCGCCCCCGGAGGAGCTGGTTGGACTTACCTGGATTTGACCGCGAAGAATGACGTTGCTGCGTGCTCTGTTTTCGAACTCGATCTCCTCTGCTTTCTTAACTTTGACGTTGCGGGTGGCACCTACTTGGACTTGACCTCCTGAACATCAAGACTTGAAAAGTGAGATTGGAGACTGGGGCCGTAAAGTGGTGGGAGATGGAGACGACGACAATGAATAGCGTGATTTGCTTCATTTACCTTCTCCAAGGAAGCGTGAATCGTTCCGCACGTTGTGGCCAAATACCTCTGACTCGTCCAATAAGTTGCATCGCTGAATGCCTTTAGAGCTTGGACGCCTCGAGTCCCGGAGCTCTGCGATATCCGGAAGTTCATGCGAGATTGACCCTCCATTATTTCATTGGATCTTCGAGATTCGACGGATGTGGAACCACATCTTTGCCCATACATCTGTGTTTACGCCCTTGCCAAAACAACAGGGTTGTTCGAGTACCCGCCAACCCACATATATTGCAGGTTATGGAAGCACGAGAGGTCTGGTAAAGTTTCAACGGATGGGCACTCCACAAGACTTACGTGTGTCAAGTTTTTCAATCTCTCAAGACCTTTAATTTCGAGTAGATTCTTGCAATTCTGAATTCTTAATGTCTCTAGATGTGTTAATTGCGAAACGTCCACTCTTACAAGGGAGTCACAGAGCTGTACAGATAGCTTTTCCAAGTTTTTCAATTTTTCAAAGCCTGGAACTTGACCATCTTTCCATATTGGATCAGTCGACCGTAAAATCAAGAGTTTCAAAGATTCTAGATGTTCAAGGCCATCAAGGTTGGACAAATTCCAGCAGTTACCTACAATAAGTCTTGTTAAGGATTTTAATCCCTCTAGGCCCTTGATCTCTGTCAGCTTGTTGCACAAAAAAAAATTTAATTCTGACAAGAATTCCAATGTTGACAAACTCGGGAACTCTTTCAACTGAAGACAACCGTTGACATAAAGTTTCAATAGTCCTGAGGGAAGCTCCGGCATGGATTCCAACAATGGGCAACTACTAATATAGAGCTTTTCTAGGTGGATTAAGTGAGAAAGTTGAGGAAATGTACGTTGTTGACCGGTGACTTTCAAAATTGTTAAAGAGGTAGGGAGCTCTGGCAGCGATTGAAGCATCTCGCAGTCGTCTAATTCAAGTCTCTCAAGACGAGAAAGCTTATCGAATGTGCCATGGAAGCCCAAAACTTTTGTCCCACTTAATCTAAGGATCTTCAATGAAGCCAACCCATCTATATGTATTTCCCCTCCCAGGCTCTTGCAATATGAGGCGTCTAATTCTTCAAGGTTGCCCAACTTGCTAATAGTACTAGGTAAATTACTCAATTCATTACTCCTATCAATATGATCAAATTTCATATCCAAATTCCCAGTGAATTTAGGTGAATCACAACTAATTGCATCAAACTGTCTCAATTCATCCGATTGGTGCCACATACTAGAGTCGGTGATATGATGGGAAGTATATTTAAATCCGAATGATAATCGCCGCAATTCCATAAGGGATCCAATACTCTCTGGAAGTTTACATAACCCGGGGCAAAAACTTAGGTCAAGGGTCGACAAATTTACCAGAAGGCTAATTGAATCGGGAAGTCCAACCAATGATTCGCAACCAGCGGCATTAAGCACCTCTAGCTTCTTCAAAAAACCTATAAATGGAGGAATTTTCACTATAGCAGTCTTGGCTATGTAAAGTTCCTTCAGTTCTTCCAACTTATCCATTTCTTGGGGTAGCTCTCGGAGTTTATAACATTCCTCTAAGTCCAAAAAAATGAGGCTCTCGGCTACTCTAATAGAAGGGTGAATTTTCTTCAGACTCCTACATCCCTTAAGCCGAAATATCTCTAAATTTCGGAAGGCTGATAGATTGGGAGTACCTTTTAAACAGTTGCAATAGCTAAGATCTAGAACTTTTAACAGCTTCAACATCTACAAAACAAAATGATTGATAAATTTTCGCTAAGAATAAGTCATTAGAAACAAAAGACAAAACAAGATGATCTCCTTTCTAACCTTAAAATGACTCCAACCTTCCCAAAGCTCGGAAATGCCACTTCTTGATAAATTGAGTATCACTAATTTCTCTAGACAAAAATTGGTGGCCACGAACGGAAGACATTCTCTCCACTCGAGCCATCGTAACTCCGGAAGCAAGTTTCTGGAATCTCCAATCACTTTTGCACGACGCACTGAAAGGAACCTTAAATTCGATAGTGTCTCAAATTGTTCAGTTGTGAATTCCCTCTCCGATCTTCCTAAAAAAGTAAAAGAGTCCCAGTGCATCCATTCTTCGTCAAGACGTAGGGCCTGAACGCGATCCTTTTGATTTCCCTTCACAAATGTTGCATCAAATCAACTAACAGTGGACCCTATATACCACTTTACCTTCATTCTATTGTGGTGACGTTGATGCTCAGTTCAGACCACATTTTTATTATATATGTGATTATTTATTTTTCTATGATGAAATTATTCCCCTTGCTTACGTTCCTTCTTTTATCCGATTAGAGGATCAGCGCAATAGGTCAATTCAAGCGAAAAAAACGCGATACTGACACCAATTGCACAAATAACCACTAAATAGTAGTGAGTTTATTGTTTAAACCTAAAGTTTTCTCCTTTTTCCTTTTTTTTTCCAATTCGATGGAAATGTCTACCATGTACAGATGCTTCCTAATCATATCAAGGAAATAATATAAAGAGAGTAATTTTGGCCATGAGTCTAACAATTCATTCCAATCAAGAAAATTCATGTCAAAAGAGAGAGAAGAATGATAAAGGTAACAATTACCTTATTTCTCGTAAGTGCTTCCAAGGCTTCCTCATGCGCCCATAACCTACTTCGATTCATAGGCACGTAATCTTCTTGACAAACAATGTCCCTACCAAGGTCTCTCAGTTGGTCATGCATTTGCACCTTTCCATCATCTCCAATTTTTATTAGCGACATAAAATTCAATGTTTCAATCCCCATTTTCGGAAAAAAATTACAAGCATCCCACATGTAGAATGCGTATCTTAAATCATCTCAATGAAGAAGCAAGCAATATCCAAAAATATCTGCTTGTCCTCCTTTTCTAATGCATCATAACTTATCATCAACTTATCTCGCACTTTCTTATGTGGTACTTTCTGCAACTTCTTTAAGGTGTCTTGCCAAAATCCTTTGTTCTGCCCACACAGAGACGAACCTATAACCTCAAGGGCTAAGGGGAGCCCTCCAGTAGTGGACACGACATCACGAGAGAGAGATGCAAATTCACATGGAGGAAAGTCGCTCCTAAAAGCATGTCTACTAAACAAGATCAAGGACTTATCCTTAGCAATTTCCTGGAGTTCGTACTTGCAGTTCACCCCAGCATCATCAAGAACAGTCCTTATCCTTGTGGTAATTATTATCTTACTTCCCATCTCAAACCAGCCATGTTTCCCAACAAAAGCTTTGATCTGTTCAATATCATCCACATCATCTAGAAGAATTATGACTTTCTTACGTTTAAATCTAGATTCCAAAATTCTAATTCCGTCATCCATATTAGACACTTGGTCTCTCCCTTTCAAATCAAATATTAATTGATTCTGCAAGTTAAAAATGCCATTGCATTGCGACGATTCTCGAATATTTGTGATAAAACTACGATACTGAAATTGGTTGGAGAGCTTATTGTGGATGACCTTGGCTAAAGTTGTCTTACCGATGCCCCCATTCCATATATACCAACAATTTGGGTAGCACTAGGGTTATCATCCAACAATCTCAAAATTTTCTCCACAACATTATCGATTCCGACAAGTTGCTCGGTAACAACTAGCTGAAAAGCCTTCTTTAACTCACTCAAAACTTTTTGACGACCACTTTCACCAATTCTCCTTCATGGCTGTTTATAAGGCATTCAAGCTAAAATGCATTAAAAAGCAATCATATCCTATTATATCTCATCATTACAACACTACAGCATATAAGAGTTGAAAAAAGAAGAAGAAAAAAAACCGAGCGCAAGTTGAGAAACACACGAATGTATAACCTCTACAAGAAAGATCCTATTGCAAGAAAGTAAACAAAGCTTTGATGGAAAATGAAGTACCCGTCAGCAGTTTTCTCCGATTCCCATCCCTTTAGAGAAGCCACTTCTTGAAGTGCTACTTTCCATTTCTCAACGTCCTCCCAATACTTCCTACTTAAACAGGAGAAAGCCTCTCCAAAGCTCCCTTTTGGTTTCGCACATCGGTCGGTTCAACATGGTAAAATATGGGCAAGACAACGTGCCCGCTTTTGATGCACTTTGTCATCTCAACGAGCTCTTGCAGACACCATTTGCTCGAAGCATAGTTTTGAGAGAGAATCGGGATCGAGATTTTACTATTTTTAATGGCCTGGAGAAGGTTGGTGCCGATCTTCTCACCTTCGCGAAGCTCATTGCTGTCTCTGAACACGTGGATTCCGGCATCGACAAGGCCATTGTAGAGGTGGTTCGCGAAGGTTTTGCGAGTATCCTTACCACTGAAGCTCAAGAACACGTCATAGTCGTCACTACCGGTCGAAGCAGCGGAGGAGCTACACGCACTGGCATCATCAGCTTTTCGACGTGCGCTCGTCTCGTTGGTTTGGACAGAATTGTGTGCGAGCGCTAGATCACGTTTCATTTTTACTCCTTCGATGATTCTTGAACCGATCTCTCCGTGAATATCGAAGAATGAAATGCCTCTATTCGGGTTGCCCAACAAGATGACTGGATTTAGTCGTCGCGTGAAGTGGGCGCGAACCCCCATGCCCTTCCTTTAGGGCAAGTGGGATTTAGCTGTAGGCGGGGCCCACCGTTTTGCACCGATTGGTACAATTTTTTCACTCGTTACCGTCGGTTCCAGACCCCAATTGGGACTAGTGCGTCTCCTTCGCAAGGTGCGTTCTAGCCGTTCTTGTTGTTGGAAAATAAAACGAAGTAGTGAAAAACAATACTTAACACTATCTATCATTATAATAATAAAAAAAAAAAAAAAGGTTGCAAGAAAGTGATGACAACTTTAATAATGATCAAGTCAATGAGTAAATTTATCAAATAAATATTCTTAACAAGTGAAGATATATTAATGCAAACCAAATATAGGCTAGCAAAATTGCTTTAAAATTTTAACAAAATTAAATAGGTATAACTAATCAAATTATGCCTCTTATAATATAACACCTCGAACCCGTTTGAATTATCATTATAAAAGCATGACTTTGTTAAATACTTTTCAAACCAATACATATATATAAAAAAAAAATTGAAGTGAACAGATGAGAGGTTTTTTTGCTTTTTGTTCTTGTTGGAACGAAGAATATTTCAAATTAAATCATAGAGTTTGAGAAGTTATGTGCAGAAGAGACACGTAAACAAAAAAAAGATGCATGAATTTAAGAGATAGAGATACACAAATTCAAGAGTTAAATGAACTCAAGAGATACATGAATTGAAGAGATAAATGAATTCAAGAGACACATTAACTAAAGAAACGTATTTAGTTTAACTCACTTTCGTTGATCCATTAATCCACCATAATTCTTAACACTTATTATACATGGCGGCGCTTACAATCACAGTCTAGAAGTTCTTGCCATAAATTAATGATACATGTTAAGTGGTGATACTTGAAACAGTGATGGTATAGATAATTAAGTATAGTCATTGTTCAATTTGTCTATGCTTTTTTTTTTATGATATATAATACATAGTGTTCGTTTTGTCTTATGACATTTATGTGGAGTGAATGACTTTTTGTGACTATGTAGAGCTAAGTTTTTCGCAATTTACACTTCAAGGCAAAGGGAAAGTATAGTGATTTTCTTGTAAACCAAGAAGATTACTCGATTAGTTGAATGGTTTTGAGCTAGAAATGATCACTCGATTATCTCTACGCCATAATTATAGTGTCATTGTTAAAGAGGAATGAGGGAAAGCAGGAGACGAGATGGGAGGACGAAGTACGAGATAGAGCTTGGTCGATAATTCAAAGAATCTTTTAAAATATCATACAATTAATATATCCATGTTGCGAATCTAGAGATGCCTTCAAATTTCAAGTATATACATTCGGTAGCGATTGTAGTTCTAAATTTACTCTCTATATAGTAAAGAAAAGAACATGAGGAAGCCTTCTCTGTGACATCCCGAAATTTCGGAAAAAAAAAATCTTCGGATGAAAAATCGGAGATTGGAAGAAAAAAAATGATAACAATTCTATTATTATTTTTTCTCTCTCTCTCTTTCTCCTCTCCTTCACGCATCCTCCTCCTTCGGCCGAAAGTTTTCTTCCCCCCCCTCCCCCTCTCCTTCCTACGCAATTTCTATTATTATTTTTCTTCTCTCTCTCCTCTTTCTCCTCTCCTTCACGCATCCTCCTCCTTCGGCCGAAAGTTTTCTCCCCCTCTCCTTCCTACGCAATTTCCTCCCCCTCTTTTCTTCTCTCTCTCCCGCTTTTTCCACTCCTTCCTTCACGGTAACTTCTGCAGCAATTTCCCCTCAACTTCCCCTCTATTATTTTATTGTTTCTCTCTCCCCTTTCCCCCTTCCTCCTCTCGACAACCCCCACTCCCACGTCCCTCTCCTTCTTCTCTTTTCCTCTTTAGTTTCTTTTCTGCTTTGCTTCCAAAACAGCAGCCAAGAAAACAGAGCAGTCCTCTGTTTCGGTTCTGCCAAATCTGGTGCAGCAACCGGTCCGACTTGGCTGAGGAACCGACTTCTCAGCAGTAGGCCAAGAGCCTTGCCGGCCTGTGTAGGGCCATACTGAGGTGTCCCAGCATCTCCTAGAGTTGTGACCTCGTCGCCGTCGCCGGGAGTTCTTCAATACACAAATTGAGTAAGTTGTCTCCTAACTCTGGATTAGGGGCTGAGTACATGAATTAGGGGTTTCTATGTAGATGAAAGATGTAGATGACGTTATATATGGATGGATGTTGGTTAGGGATGTTAGGATAGACATAGAAAAGCTTAGATAAGGTTTAGAGAGCAAGACATCCACCGTGGGTGAAGTTTCGGACAAGAACAGAAGCTGATTTCTGAAACAGTTTCCAGGACGTGGGAATTTTGCTAATTTTGTAGACGACTGTATGTTGCGATTTTGAAGAAATTTCCTCCTGAATAAATGTTGTAGACATCCTAAATAATAACATATATTTTTCTCAGAATTTTTAGAATTTAAAAAGATGACGATTTTCATGACGTCATCCTTGAAACAGTAACTCGGACAGTTCTGTAAACCGTGACCTGTTATTATTCCGAGGGCTGTTACTGACCTTTAGAGGTCGAATTTCCAATCGGTTTCTTCACGAAAGTTGTTCGTTACAACTTCTAGTTTAACATACTCAAATTTCAAATCAAACGGACCAGATTTCGACCCAAAACAGAACTGATTTTGATGAGTTAGGCTCTCTGGAACTGGACCCGATTTTAGTGCTGGATTGAGTGAATTACTGGGCCGAATCCAGAAGGATCTGGACTTCGGTGTCTTCATGAAAAATGTTTGTTTACATGTCCTTTAGCACGTGTTCAAGTTTGAGAAATTTTCGAACTCATATGAATTGGTTTCTGGTCTTGAACCCGAAAGTGCGCAATTGGGCAGTTTCTGCCAATTAGGATCTTATATTAGTTTGGTGATGGTTCTTGATGTTTTGCTTGCTTTAATTAGTGTTTTTTAATAACTTGTGGACTTAATTTATTAGTTAATTAATTCTGGAATTTCACTGTTCATGACGCACTGTTCACGAGACACTGTTCACGCGCACTGTTCACGTGCACTGTTCACCCGAGAATGAAAAGTGGTCTAATTTCATGTATATTGATTTTATGAAGTGAATGGATGTGTAAATGCATGGGCATCCGCATGAATTGGGTGATGTTTTGTGCAATAGTATGGTGATTTGAAACTGTTGGTATTTAATTAGAAAATACCGGGTGTCGGGTTTTGGACGCCGAAAGTGTTTTTAAATACTATATCAAACTGGGATTTTAAAAGAGACGACACAAATTTTCTCGTTCGATCGACCGTGTCCCCACACACGATTATTTTATCATGCATTTCTAATATGAAGAAAATAGGCCAGGATCACCATTTTAATTGAGGTATTTGAGTGCAATGCACGGTGTCCCGGGCCGAAATTGAATGAATGCATGAATGATATGAGATGCCGTCACAAGCCTTTGGGGCTGGACGATGCTCCTTCGGGAATGCCCCACGTCAACGGATGCCGGTCGCAAAGGAGGCTAGACCGATGCTCTTATATGGAATGCCGTCTAGATATAGACGTTGCCGCGCTCGACGGTGCGGGCGATGCCCTAAGGTTATGCCGACGACCGTTATCTGTGGGGTTGGCCATAACCAATGAACGGAAATTGTGAAACGCATGAATGAACGAAGATTGAGGGGCCTAATTAAGAGACGGAACCGTATGGTACGGTATGGGACGTACCATCATAGTTTAGTCTACTAATTGGGGGCCCGTATGATTGTATTAATATGTACATTCCTAAGCATTCATTTGTGAGAATCGTGGCATCTTTGGTTCGGTCATGCATGAGTTGAGCACACCGTTTATGGCATGCACGCATGAACCGATAACGCATTTCACACATACTTCGTTGTGTTGAGAACAAAGCCTTGAGAGGTGACCCAACCGGGATGGCGGTTCGTCCGCGCCGGTCGGGGCCCAAAGAGGACAATACTTGGGCTGGGATGAGGGATAGCGGTGCGTCCGCGCCTCTACCCCGCACAATGCGTTCGTATGGCAATGGCCGAGTGAGATCACTTGTAACGCGATTCGTATGTGATAATGTGATTGATCGAGTGAGACGATGCCCGGTTATGCCGGAAGACCGTTATCTCGTGCATTGAAATCATTTGTGACACATGAATGGATGAAAGCGAGGACCTAATTAGGAGACGGAACTATGTGGTGCGGTATGGGACGTGCTATAATAGTTTAGTCTAGTAATTGGGGGCCCGTGTAATTATGTCGACATTTATGTCCTTACATATGTACGTGTTAAAGTATTCTAATGATATATGTTCTCGATATCTTACGTATGATTTGATTGACACTAACATGCAGAAAAAGTACTGGTATTAAGAAAGTGTGAGAAAGGTGATTATATTGCATGTTGAGTGTACCCTTCTCCTAATCTGGATTTAGGGGATTGACTTGCCGAGATGTGATCTCACCCCTTAGTGGGCTAACATTTTCGGTCCCTAGTTGGAGGGTGGACGGGCGAGAGACGAGGTCTACGGGCAGTGGAGTACGGATGCCTTAGTAGCTTCGCCGGATAGTGACGAGTCCGCCGTCAAGGTTGGATGATGGGTGACAGTTCACCCTAGAGAGGTCGAGAAGTATGATAGTGTAGTAGCGAACCCCTGGTCTTGTAAATGGAAGCTTAGCGCTAGGTAGCCAAACAGCTTCACTTTTTGTATTAGACCTTGGGGTGTTAAATTGGTCTCGTATATAGGCACTACCGTATTGTAGGTGTGGTTTGTGAAAATATTATCCTACGTTTCTATCCCACTGTTATGTTGTATGGAGATTGTTTTACGTTTCCACATGCGCAAAATAATGAATGGGTCGGCGACACTCCCCGGGACGTCGCAAGTTTATAGACCACAGAGGGTTGTGCACGTGCTTGAGGTTCGGGCGTGACTTTCTCAATAGCTCGAGGAGAAAAATAATCAAGTTAAACTAGACTTGGGCTCCCTTTATTTCATGGAAAATGAAAAATTTGGAAAATATTTTCTTAAAAAAATTGTTTGTCGCTTGAAATAATTGGTCAATAAAAAACGTTTTTATTATCAACAACAATTTATGTATAAATAATTACGTGAACAATGAAAATATTTTTCATTCTTTCATTTTAACAAGTGATAAAAGCAAAATAAATGGAGCCTTACTATAGGGTAGCTTTTTGAATGAGTTTGGATGTGTGTGAATATGTTGATTACTTACTCTAGCATCTAACGTGAACACATGATTGAAATGAATTAGACATTAATGGCCAAATTGCTCAGGAATGAGTTTGGGCGCTTTTGAAAAAGTAAAGCAAGTTTTTGCTAGAATTGAAAAGTCAAAGCGGCATCTTCCTTTTTCCCCATTAAAATAGAAAATTGCAAGCGATATAGCGAGATAAATGGAGCCTTTCTATAGGGTAGCTTTCTGAACGAGTTTGGACGTTTGTGAACATGTCGATTACTTACTCCAGTATCTAACGCGAACACATGATTGAATTAAATTAGACATTAATGGCCAAATTGCTCAGGAATGAGTTTGAGCGCTTTTGAAAAAGTAAAGCAAGTTTTTTGCTAGAATGGAAAAGCCCAAGCGGCATTTTCCTTTTTCCCCATTAAAATAGACAATTGCAAGCGATATAGCGAAATAAATGGAGCCTTACCATAGGATAGCTTTTTGAACGAGTTTGGACGCGTGTGAACATGTTGATTACTTACTCCAGCATCTAACGCGAACACATGATTGAATTAGACTTTAATGGCCAAATTGCATAGCTTTCTGAATGAGTTTGGGTGCTTTTGAAAAAGTAAAGCAAGTTTTTTACTAGAATAGAAAAAGTAAAGCAAGTTGAACTAGACTTTCCATTAAAATAGAAAAGTTAAAGCGGTCTCACTCATTTTTTAGGGGCCAGCGAACGTAGAGAATCGATTAGTTGGGCCGCTCTAATTGACTCTTGCACTTGTAAGCCCCCAAAGAATGACCGGCATCTTCCTTTTTCCCCAATGGATTACTTATGGAATAAGTGCTACGAATGCAAACGTCTCTTATCAGGTGTTGGGCAAAGATACCAAGCATTGATCATTTTGTTTCTATGGAATGAGAAGCTTATTAAGTAAATTGGCACTTGCATTGTTTCTTCCTGAAATGAGGTACATTGTTAAGTTGTTGAGCCTACGCGATGTTGCGACCTACCCCTGAAGGAAGAGAATAGGTTTAAGAGTATTCCTGTTAAAGGCCCTACGCCTCATCTTTCGAGCAAGGGCTTTCTGCCCTCATATCTCACGTGACATAAGGTATTCGAAGAATCTCTAATAAGAAGTCACCACTAGCCTTTATTGAGGTCAAATAGAAATCAAATGAGACATGGGAGTGTATCTCATTTTTTACACAACTAGGGAATCTAGGGTCGGAGATTTGATTACACTAATTAACCAATTAATGCTCTTTCGGTACTTAATCTTATTCATTTTTCTTTTAAAAGATTTTTGTTAGGCAGTTTGGATTAATTGTAGACCAATCCACTAACACGTGAGGTAATGATGTAGGTGCGCAATCATTAAAATAACAATCGGCACCAATAAAAAAGTTAAATAAATTGCTTGGAAGAGTAAAGATTTAACATTATCAAATAGGGAACATGCCATCTCTAACTAAGCTAAAGGAATGCCATAGTCAACATAATGAAAGTGCACAATCAAGGGCATTCGTTTTTAGAGATAATAAGAACTCTACAATAGAGCCCTAGAGACTTGTTTAATTTTGAGCATGTTATTCACCAAGAATTTTCACGCATTTAATGAGAAAGACTCCCCAAAAAGACCTTTTAAGCTATTTTCGAGAAATTAAAAATTTTTGAAAATTTTATTGAATTTTTAGGAATTTTTAAATTCATTTTTAATACTTTTCCAAATTTTCTAAAAAAGATTTTTATGCATTTTCTGATTTTTTTTTTCAAATTTTTAATGTTTTCCCAAACTTTTTATTTTTTAATAATTTTCTCAAATTTATAATTTTTCATTGATTCTCAAATTTTCTAAATTTTTTTATAATTTCCTGAGATTTTTTATCATTTTCTGAATTTTTAGTATTTTTCCAAATTTTTATATTTATTATTATTATATTCAGGGCAGGGCTCAGACTGGGTTTCCGATCCGGTCCATTAGCTCGACCCAAACCCGGATCCGACCCGCGTCGGATTAAAACCGATTTTTAATATTTTCATATCTTTGTTTTTTTGAAATTTTTTTCTTTTTCTTCTTTCTTTTGTCTTTTTCCTATTTCGTCATTTTCTGGTTCATCTTCTTCCTCTAGCTTCCTTCTTCCCCGAAGCGTTTTTCTTCTCGCAACTCTTCGACCCGAACCAGCAACCACCATTAAAGTATGCCGCTGCCATCCCTCAAGCCGCCGCCGAGCCTCCACCGTCGACGGGTCATCTACCCCGACCGACGTCCACCAACTCCGGCCACTCATTCCGGCGACCTCAAAGTTCAACGAAATAAAAACCTACGGATCCTAAATTTCTACAACCAACCATCCATCAAACAAACAAGTGCGAAAATGTTAATATGAGGAAAGAATAGCCTAACTGGGGTGGCCTCGAACCACAAGGTGTGCTGGTGAGGGGAAGGTTTCCGGCGGAGAGGACTCACGGCCAACTCAACAACGACCGGTCGTTTCCACAAAATCGCATGAAAACACATAGAAAAACCCGAAAGGCAGACGAGATTCAAACAATACGATAGAAAAAGAAGTCGTTCTTGAGATTCAACGACGAACGTGATTCGACCCTCTCTTAGGCATTTTTGTCGAACACGTGATATGCAGACTTCACAATAGCATTCCGATTCGGTTTCCGAATGAATCCTAGCCTAGAAACGATGCGCTCAGACTTAAAACACCATTACTAGCAGAAAAATGGCTTTGTTTCATCAAGATTTCGTCAAAAACAGCAATCAATTAGAGCGTGAACATGGGAACTTTTCGGTCTTCTTTTAGACATTTTAGCAAACACGTGATGTACAGATGCAAAATTTGAGTTTTCGATTCCGAACCAATACCATTTCCCGCCAAAACGTGACCTATCATGTTCTAAACGTCATCATCCATCGCTAACCTATTTCAGTTGCGCATACTCAAACACTGACTTCATCAACTGAGTTCAATATTTTTGAATCCCCAATAGCACGAAGAGAAGGAAAAAAAAAAAAAGAATACCTAAAGGAAGCGTAATCCCTACCTAGCCAGAAATGGTATCACTGCTGCCACTTGTTCGTCGGCAAAGCTCAAGAAACGGCCGGCACTCCTCCCTTCCTCCGGTGAACTACCACGCTTGATGGTGCTCGTCGCTCGACCACGAACAAGGGCGGTGACCGACAGTAGCCGGCTGGGGCTCGAGATGAACTCCGGCGAACTCCTTTCTCAACTCCCTAGAAAACTCCCTCTAACTGGATTGCTCCCCAAACCTCTCTCTCGGCCAAAACCTGTAGAAAAAAATAGAAACCCCCTTTGCTCTCTCTGTCTCTTTCTAAACCGAGCTCCCCCTCCCTCGGTCGCTCTCCCTCAGCCGAAGAAGAAGCCCTCAAATCTCTCTCTCGCCCAAAACCTCCAAGCTCTCTCTCTCGGCCACTCCCCCTTTTGAGGGCACCGGCCAGAGCGCATGGCTTCTGCCATCACCAGCTCGCTGGTCGGCCTGGCCCCGACCCACGGATCGCGCCGCCTCTGCTGCTCGCCATCCTCCCCCTCTCTCTGACCTATACTCTCCTTTTTTGCAGAGGCGTGACCGGCGTGAGGAGGTAGAAGACCAGCACGCAGGCTGGGCTTGGAGAAAAGGAAATGAAGCTGGGCTTGGCCAGTACGCTTTTATTTATTTATTTATAATTTTCGATTTTTTTCTCAAAATTCTAATAATTAGTGATAGTAACGCTAATGCTCCTAACCTGTGTGTTTGGTTGGGCATTTAGAAAGCCCCTTCAGCCCTGAAAGCCCATTGGGATAAAATATGTGATGCAATTTAGTAAAAATTATTTTTTGGCTAGGATTTAAAAAATAATCCTTAATTTTCTACGCGATTAAGTCATAAATGAAATAGTAAAATTTACGCGTCAACACGCTAATCCAACGAAGTTCTGAGAGTGGATCGAGATTGAGATTTTCCATGTGTAAAGTAAAACTCTCATTCCTTTGCTTTTTGTTTCTGAAGCGTAAGCAATTGTCTCCGTGCTATGCACAAGAATAGACTTGTGAAAGCAAGGAAAAAGATAGAAAGAAAACAACATAACATATCACATTATACTAGCCTACAAATCCGTGATATGCACAAAAATAGACTTGTCAAATAGATTAGAAGGAATAATTATTCTAGAAGGATACTAAATCGTTAGCGTTAGAGATTGTCGTTATATTGAAACTGATTATATGCCCCCTTGAACTTTAGTTTGGTTAAAGCGGAAAATTCAAAGGTGATTTTTTTCAAAAGAATGTTAGGATAGATGTCACTCATAGGGAGTGCTGCATGTAGATTACCCATTGAAAGTGCTTTGGAGCACGGCTTTACATTTATCTAACAAAATAGATTCACTATATCTATTTTAGATCTATACATTAGACATTATTGATTTTAGAATCTTAAATCTAAGCTCTAAAAAATAATGGTTTCTTTTTCTACTTGAGCGCATCATCAATTTGCTTTTCATTAACTTGTGAATTTTAATTATAAAACAATAAATTTAATTACTAACACTCATGTTCTTACTTCTTCTTCTTCTTTTTCAACTTTTGGCCCAAATGTTCTCAATACTATTGGCTTTGCAGTTTTTTTTTTTTTTTTTTATATTAGACAACTTATTATTATGATAAAAAGTTTAATTATGGGATCTCATGTTTTGCTCATATTTAATTTTTCTTGAGCCAATCTGCAATTTTTGAAAGGAAGAAAGCAACACAAAATATGACATGATTGAGAAATTAAGCAAAAAGGAGAAAACAAAAAGAAAAGTGAGTTAGGTGTCGATAAAGGCACATCAACTCCTCGGTGGCTCCCTCTCCATGCACCAAAATACTTACATAATATATTACTATTTAATGGGCTGTGTTTTCCTTATTCCATATTATACTTCTGATTGGTGGGTTACAAATACGAATAACACACATGCTTAATTTTTGTTAAGTTTACAATTCATAACTTAGACACCAATCTAAGACATGGTTAAGAATCATATACGAAGAACTAGAGATTTGTTAAGGTGAACATCAAAAGCAAATAGCTGTGTAAATTCTCACGTGAACGTGCCACGTGACTCAACCTCATGTGTGGTTTACCCATATGTCTGCGCGCTTGCGCTTTGATGGCATCAACGAGTGTTGCAGGCAAATACAAAGTCTGCTAGCTTCAAATGCAGGCTCCAATAGCCTCGCCTAGCTCCAACACATGGGACTTAGCTGGAGTTATTTTCAGGCAATGCATTTTGCAGATTTAGTCTATAGATGAAATCAATAAACTATGTGGAAATAAGGAGATATTTATCTATTTTAGGAAGCATGTGTAATTTGAGCTCTAGGACGATTTTTGCACGACCTCTAGATATATATAAATATATATATATATGCTAATAATATTTCTTGTGTGATTTTTAATGTATTTGATATTTCATATATATATACTGGAGAAGGAAGAAAAACAAATAAGAAGAAGGGGCCGGTGCCATGAGACAAATTTGACCAGCTTTGAGAGAATTAAATGGTCCTCTGTTGGAACGGTGGAGTTTGAACTGATAATGCTGGGTCTCGGTCCAATTCTTCCATAATTTCCTATTTCAATTTTGTTCGACTTGAATTTGTGACCTTTATTCCCCGGCAAGTTTAACATAGTTATTGTCTCAAATGGATTACGTCTTTATTGTCTCAAATGGATTACGTCTTCGCGAAGGCACAAGTTCAAGACCTGGAAAAGCTCGAGAAATTCAATGCTCTCAACTCCAGGAGATGGAGCACGAAGATGTGCTACCAATTGACGGTTGCTCAGGTTGGCTATGCTCCAAGCACTACATGTACGAGATGAATCTTCCAATAGCGAACTCATCGAGGGTCCAAAGAAGGGAATGGAAAATGACCAAAATAGCTTATTAATGATCCCAACGCGATGGACAACTCTCTTTTGGACATCCTCACGCACTCGAAGACTTATGATGTTTGGAAAGGCGTCCGATAGGGGCACATAAATGAGAATGCTGGTAACATCTTTCTTGGTTAACAAGTACCTTGATTATAAAATGATCATTCTATGCCTATCACTGATCAAGTCAATGAATTGAATGATATTGCAACTTTTTATGCAGATGCGGATGAATCAATCTTTAACACTTTTCTCGTTTCTGTTATTGTTGGTAAACTTCCATCTTCATGGAAAGACTACCAAAAGCTTTTAAAGCACTAGAAAAAGTCTTTTGAGCTCGCATCAATCGCTTCGATACATTCAAGTTGAAAGTCAGGCTAGAAATCATGATGTATCTGAAAACCAAGCAAAGGACGAACAATTTCATGATGTTGAGGAACCGGCATCTAGCAATTTAGGAAACTTTTTGAACAAGACTTGCTTTCGGGGTGGTAAACTGGATCATGTGGCTCCATTTTTCGGTGGAGGACAACGATGATGGGAGTTCTCATGGTGAACGATGATGAAGGTTGGTGGATAGACTCCGGCGAAACTTGCAATGTTATTCCCCACAGGATAAATGATATTTACGCACTTTTAGCACCACATCAACGAGTCACATGTTCCGTCGATGTTAGGTCACCATGAATATTATCCCAAAGACAATGAAGGAATTCAAGAAGCTTGATACGAGATCATGTGTGCATATGCCCCTGAAGAGATGACGACCCGTTTGGTTCGGGCTTTCTCAAGGGGCTTTGGGCCCCCAAAGCCTCTTGGGGAAATTATTTTGCATTTGGTTCACACTTTTGAGTCTCCATTTGCCAAATGCCAGCATTTGGAATGCTAGTTTAGGGTTTAATGAATTTTTTTCTTTCCAATATTGCCCTTACGATAATCATGTTTTCCTCTTTTGCCCTCAAAAATACTGTTCATCGTCTTCAACCTTCTTCCTCGCAAAGCTCGGTCGGCGGGCGGCACTCGCCGCGAGCGACCAAATCTAGCTGCCGGGAAGCCTCGCTCGAGGTCGGGCGTCGCCCGAGTCGCACGACCCGGGGCGTCGCTTGAGGTCGGCGCGACCCGGCGGCCGGGTTGCGCAACCTAGGCGAGCTGCCTCCCCCACTACCACCAGCCGCCTCCCCACCACCATCACCGCCACCTGCCGAGCAACCGCATCTCCTCCTCCCTTTTCTTTTCTTTTCTTTTTTTTTTTTTTTGTTTTTCTTTTCACCTTGAAGCTACTTTGCAAAATATACACAAAAATGAGTTTCTAAACACACTTGCATTCACAAAATGCCCATTCATTCAAAGTTACTTGGGGAAATGACTTTCATTTCCCCAAAGTTGAACCAAACGGACCCGACATGTTGTTCGGGGATCACATAATAGCACAAGGGCAATAACTCTATTAATGATTTAGTGCATGGCACTGACTTAAATTTTGATATCTTTTTATAAGATTTAAGAGGATTTCGGCACTTGTAAATTGAGTTTTTGGTACTGGCAAAGTGAAAGACAGAAAAAACTTAATTCTATGGCTTTCTTTGACACTCAGCTTAGTTTGATGGTTAAAAATTGTTAAATGTAGATTTTTGACATTCCCAATGCCACGTTTATTCTGAACTTGTTCAACCTAATATTGCCAACTTAAAAGGTATAAATTCCCTCTTGAATGTGAAGTAGAACCCATCCATTTCCAATGAAATCACGTGAGAGAAGGGAGAATTGAAATTAATTGATTTGGTATGATATTAAGGAACGGAAAGTCAAATCATCATAACTGAAGGTACTTTTTTTTTTTTTTTTTTTGGGTCGAATAACTGAAGGTACTTTATAAGATCCGAAAATAGAAGTTCCATCGAAAGAGTAATTTCACGTTTACAAAATATGCCATACTCTCCTACAACCGGGTTGGAGGAGATTCCCTCCGCTTATACCATTGATTGGTGGGTTATAGCTACGGACATCATCAATATTCAATTTTGATTAAATTTATATGTAGCCGATGTCCATAACTTATAATCCATTAATCAGAGTTATGGTTGAAAAAAATTTCGTCCTTATAAAATTGGCTCATCGAGTAGTGTCTCAAATGGTGCATTGGTCTTTGATGGGTGGGCTTAAATGACCGACATAAATTTTATAAACACAAACTTTGCAAATCAGTTTTGCTAACTACTCTTTGAGATCCATAATCGTTACATCATCCCTTTCACGTAGACGAACTTAGAAACGACAGCATGGCGAACAAGCTATTGCTATCTAAGAATGCTGTACAATTTTGTGTAGACCAAAAGACAACTTCGCACGCATAAACCTTATAAGGAGCCGTTGCTGCTGTCCAATATGTTGAGTATAGTCGACGGATTCAGTTTTGGAGTTCGTGGCGGTGGTATTGCAACCTGATGACGGTGGCCGTGGAGGAGCGACGCGGCAAAAGTGAGCAGCTATGGAGTGAAGAAGAAGAAAGACAAAAGGGCAGAAAGGAACAAATATGTGACAGGCTGAGTTTAAAAGAATGATGCAATATTTTCACCTAGTCAGATCGTACGCTAGCTTCAATGGGGAGATAGAAACACAAAGTATTTCCACGCCACAAAAGTGCAAAGAAGGTAGAGAAACAGAATCACGATTTTGAAGGTGGACGAAGTAACTTGGTGTAGGGAACCGAATGCACTCAAGCAACACATTGGGGACTTTTATCGAACACTTTATGAGTCTATGGGTCCAAGGAATTTTCAGCCAGTCCTAGATCAGTGTCCCAATCCAATAAATGAGGCAATTAATGCACAGCTGATGGCAAATGTATCCATTGAAGAAGTGAAATAAGCGTTCTTCCAATTGGGTTCACTCAAAGCTCCGTGTCCCAACAGACTAAATGGGCAATTTTACCAAGTATTATTGGGAGGACTTAAAGCACGAAGTGTTTCAGCTAGTACAGAACTTCTTTGAGACAGGTACTCTTGACCCTACCCTAAACCAAACGCATATCTCTCTAATACCGAAAGTCAAAAATCCAGAAAGTATAAACCAATTTAGACCTATTAGCCTATGTAACTTCATCTACAAAATTATATCAAAAGTGATAGCAAATAGGCTGAAGCCGTGGCTCCCGAAATTATTACTTCTAAACAAAGTGCCTTTGTACAAGGCCGGCAAATCCAAGACAATATACTGATAGTTCAGGAAGTTATCCATAAGCTCAGAATTAAGAAGAGAAAAAATAAGTTTTAAGCTATTCAAAACTAGATATGCAAAAAGTTTATGATAGAGTTGAGTAGAAATTTTTGAGAGAATGCCTGCTGAAAATGGGATTTTGTGAAAGGTGGGTAGCATTGATCCATGTGTATCAACAGTGTCTTTTAGTGAGAAAGTAAATGGGGAGCCTATGCAATATTTCACACCATCAAGGGGAATTAGGCAAGGCGATCCTCTCTTCCCTTACCTTTTCATTCTAGTGGCAAATGTCGTGTCATGGTTAATGCACAAAGCCATGGAAGATGGGGGCCTTAAAGGAATATCTTTGAACACGTACTACCCTGCCCTATCACACTTACTCTTTGCCAATGATGCTATTTTTTTCCTGGATGGGACTATCGAGAATGTCAAAATCTAGCAGCTGTTTTAAACTAGTATTGTTTCGCAACGGATCAAGCCATAAATTTAAACAAATCGGGAGTATGTTTCAGCGGCGAATGCTCTCTAAATCTGAAGAGGAACATGGCACAAGAGCTCGAGTACCGATCATAGACAAGACAGGAAATATCTCGGCATTCCGACGGATTGGGGCCGATCAAAAAAAGAGATGTTCGCTTGGATCCTAGCTAGAGTAAATATGAAGTGGAGGGCTGGAAAGAGAAGCTACTATCCAAAGCAGGCAAAGAAACGTTGATAAAAAGTGTAGTACAAGCCCTTTCTCAATATGTGATGTCGATCTTTAAAATACCCATCTTGATATGCAAAGCTATTGAAAGAAGAATCGCATCTTTCTGGTGCAAACAAAATGATACGAGGAGAGGATTGCATTGGAAGAAGTGGGAAGTAATGAAAACTAGAAATGATGAAGGGGGCTCGGATTCAAAGACTTGACAAAGTTCAACAAAGCAATGCTAGGTAAGCAAGCTTGGAGGTTATCTCAATCCCCTTCAGCTCTTTGGAGCAGGATTCTAAAAGGTGTTTACTTCCCAAATGGAGACTGTGGAAGGCAAGAAAAGGGCGGCGTTCATCATGGGGTTGGCAAAGCATTTTAGTAGGGAGAGAGGCCATCGAAGCTGAGGTAGAATGGAGGGTGGGTGATGGAAAACTAATCCGAATACGAGAGGACAAATGGCTTACATCGGGGTGATCGGCGGTCCGGCAAATAAAGATGACCCTGTAATGGTAGTTGAACTTATTAATGAAGAAAACGGGGATGGAAAGAAATAGGGCTGCGTTTGGCGGTCGGGATAAAATTCGGGATAGGATATGATTTATTCTATCCTATATTTGGTGCTCGCTCGGGACGGGATAAAGTCGGATATAAGGGGGATATAGACAGAATAAAATTATCTCATAGGGGAGGTGGGATAAAGGTAGATAGGATTTCTAATGTCCATAATAGGAAAATTATTGTTCTTGAATAACAAACTTATTAAATTAACAAAATTGAAATAATATTTCGATATAAATTATATTTGAATTCTAATTTAAGAAATTAAAAATAAAAAAAAAAATTATTTTTAATTAATCTTATTTTAATTTATATATTCAACTTTAATTCTATCTTATGATAAACATTCAATGTATAAATTAAATATTTATATTTATTATATATTTTAGGTATGTTAGTACAGTTTACTATTTGCTAAAATTTTATTAAAGAATGATGAGGGGAAAAAAGAAATAATAATGAAAATCATATAAAAAAGAGGAAAATTAAAATTAAAAATAAATTAAGGAATAGTGTTACGAGAGGTTTTCACCATCTCCATTTATGAATATTTAGGTTCATTTATAACGATATATCATTTATATAAAAAAAAATGTACATGATATGATGTGAACATATCCGACTTTAATACTTTGCGATTCACCAAACAATGGACGGGATATAAAAAAATCTCGGGATTTCATATCCTATCCTATCTAGTCCCTATCCCGATTAGAAATCCGGACGACCAAACGTAGCCTAGAGGTTCGAACCTTTTTGAAGACTTTGTCTAGCCAACGAAATCCTTACTATCCCAATCAGCCCTACCCCAAAGGCGAGATACTCTAGTATGGAAAGACAACGGATCGGGAATGTACATAGTTAAGAGCGGCTATAATAGAGTCTATGCCCGGACCATAGAAACGAGAACTAAACGAGCATCAAGTTCGTTCCGGCCTTCGCGAACACTATGGACTAAGATCTGGAATTTAACTATCTACCCGAAAATGTGAACCTTTATTTGGAGCATTTGTGAAGATGTTATACCAACAAGAGAGAATCTATACGTAAAAAATGTGTTACCCGACCCGATCTGCCCGCTCCGCAACGCTCATCCGGAGACAACCGAGCACCTATTCCCGCTCCGCAAATGGACGAAATACATATGGGTAGACCCACGAATCAACCTAAGCCGCAACCCCAACACTATTTCCAGGTTTGATAAGTGGTTGTCGAAGAGGTTCGAAGAGAGCAACGACTTACCCGAGAACGAGCTGGTCGTGATGGTGCTCTGGTTTGTATGGAAAACTCGCAACAACTTCATATTTCGAGCCAAGCCACCGAATCCACACTCCATCGTTGATCTAGCGCAAGCACAACTACAAAACTTTAGCAGATGGCAGAAGAAAAAGGGGGCAAAGAAACCAACAGATCTGAACTTACCGAGAAAATGGATGCCGCCGGGGAGAGGATCGATGAAATTAAACGTTGATTGCTCATGGGTGCAAGGAGAATACGCCGGATCGGTAGCTTGGAATCCTGCGACATCAGGCCGGACTAGTCATCAATGGCTTCGTGCGAGAGGTTCGTGCTTCATCGTTTGTTCAAGCTGAAGCCCTAGATGTTCTGCACGGGCTGGAGTTTCTGAAAATGAGAAAGGAATAGCACGTGGGAGTAGTTGGAATAGAGCAAGTACAAAGTGAAATGCTGGAGTGCGAGACAGATAGCTTGACTTTGGTGGAAAGTATCTTGGGCTGGGCTGAAAATTCATGGAATGTGAAGACTATAATAGAGCATTGTAAAGGAATATTAGCCCAATTAGACTTGATGAAGCTAGCCCATTGTTCTCGGGAAGCCAACAAGGCCGCAGATTGGCTCACGAAGGCTCACCGAACTAAAACTCTCCCTCAAAATTGGATGTCTTTTCCTCCTTTACCTCTCTCGTAAATTTTATGTTCGGAAACCTATCTATCGTTTTCTTATAATCCTCGTTGTTTATGAAGGAATGAAAGCATCATATTAGACCCAAAAAAAAAAGAAAAGATCGTACGCATCACTAATAATTTTGTGACATGGCGCATAAGTCTCTCATTGAGCGAATTCTAGAATGTTGAGATAATTATTAGGCAAAGATAAGTTTAGTATCGTAATAAATAAAAGTCGAAGCACTTGCAATGTCATTATCCAAAAAATGATGACAAGCGAATATGTTATCCATTATGAACGAAATCAAGTTCACGAGGTTACCTATTCTATTTCCTACATATCAAAAATCGAGCTCACAAAATTTTACGAAGAATGGATCTTAAGACCTCTTATCTCATGAGCCTTCGCACCCTAAGGAGAGAAACCAGTAATGGCAAATATCTCGGGGAGGGTGATCTATAGAGGCCCAATTAGCAGCGGAAGACCAGAAGGTAAAAGGAAAACCAAACAAGCCAGGTTCTAGGATTAAGTCGAAGCAAGAAAATTCCGAAGGGAAGTCAATTTGGGCTTGTTCCCAGAGATGTACCAAGTGATGTTTTAGCCTTAGGTACCACTGATATAATTTAGTATTCAGAACTGGAAAAAGTCTAAATTTACGGCTTCTCTTCGACCAAATATATACTAGAATGAAATCCTGGTGAATGGGAAGGATCTCTTGAGACTGACCGGGAAAGCACTGATCAAAAGATGAGGAACATGAAGAGATTTGAAGTAAGGACCACGAAAATCTAATCAGAGCCATCCTCGGGGGCAAAAGAATATTTGGAGCACCAAAACTTGGCACAGGAGACATTTAACTGTCACTTTTTTTGAAAAATGAAACACCTGAATACCAAGCCTGGCGAAGATAGCCAAAAATCCTACATGGTAATTTTTTAATAATATAACTCGCCGATGTGGCACGCTGAACAGCTAAGTTAGCAACAAAGAACCAAAATGACGTCGTTTTGTTTTGAATTTTAATATAAATATTAAATAGAATAAAATATTTATATTTAAAAAAAAAAAAAAAAAAAGAGGAGGAGGAGGAGGCAAAAGGCGAGAGCTAAGGGTGCGCATGGTAAAATTTCTAGGGCTGGGAAGAGTTTTTTTCAGAAACAGTTCTTTTCTATTTCTATTCCGAGGAACAATTTCGAGTAAAAGAACCCGTTTGGTAACCACACAAAATTTCTACTCTTGGAATAGAAATGCGTTTGGTAACGCAACAATTTCTCTTTGTATTTATTCGTTTTTATTCTTGCCCACGGATCGCCGCCGGCTGCCGCCGATCGCCGTCGCCCGCCCGCCGCCGCCGCCCCGCCCCGCGCCAAGCGCCGTCGTACCCGCCGGCCGCCCGCCCCCACCGCCCCCAGCCCATTAGCCGCCCGGCGGACGTGGGGCGGCGGGCGGCGGCGGCGGCGGGCGGCGGGCGGCGACCGCGGCGGCGTCGGCGACCGCGGCGGCGTCCGGCGACCGGCGGCGTCCGGCTACAGCGGCGGCGGCCGGTGACCGGCGGCGGCGGCGGGCGGCGGTTGGCGGTGGCTCGGGCGGTTGGAGGTGGCCGCGGCAAGAGAAAGAAATAAAACAAAAATAAAAAGAAAATTTGCTTATTTCTAGAAATTGTTCCCGGGACAAGAAGCAATTTTTTTGTTTCTCATTTCTATTCCCAAGCTAACTTTTCTATTCCGGGAATAAAAAACAACTTGGCGTTAAAACGGGTTTTACATTTTTTTGTTCCGAGGAACAAAAGAACAGAAATTTTGGGGAAAAGAAATATTGTCATGCAGCCCCTAAGCCATCGCCGCCTACAATCTTTTTTTTTTAAATTAAATTAATATTTATATTTATATTAAAATTTTAGCCATGTCAGCAAAACGATGTTGCTTTTGTACTTGTTTAGCCGAAAAAATCGCTACGTCAACATTTTGACTAGATTTTCTCGTCATTAGCATTTAACTAATCCATTTTACTCAGATTTTGGCACTTAGGTATCACTTTCCTAACTTTTGGCACTTAAGTGTTCTCTCGTGCCAAGTTTTGGCACTCAAGAGGTCCAGGTGTCCATCCTCGAGGTTGTCCAAAAATTGAAGAGAGAGATTGCCTTACTCTTCCAACTCCTGAAGACCACTGAAGCCAGCAATGTACGTCTCGGCACAATAGTTGAAGAAACTGGGAGCTTTGACAGTAGATGCCGTTGGAGTTGGAGGAAAAGAGAGAACTATGGTTGAAATCTGGAATTTGAAACGAGAAAAATTTGGGAGAAAAGGTTGAAGGCGATGGAGCATGCAAAAGATGAAGATGGAAAGGTAAAAGTCAAGGATGTTGTCGAAGTCCTCTCTCTTGTCATGGAAGCTGCTTTGCTTGCCGGAAGATACCTCCACAAGCCCTGAATCTGTGTCCGCGTTCAATGGATATATTAACTCGGATCCCGTCACTCACTTCATGATCACCCGTCTGTTCTTGTTCTGTTGCAACAAATGGGAAAAAGAAAACCGAATACTGTAAAGTGCCCGTTTTCCTTTCCTGCAGAATTGGAAGAGTAATAGACACTGACTATGTAGTTCAATTTTGATTGCATAAAAGGAACCTATATTGGCCATGGAGGTCAAAACTCAAGATCCGCCTACAAGTTCAGAATGCCAAATAATGCAAATCGAACACACTACACTGTACTTCTGTACTTGATTACTAATGCTAACAATCTCATGATCAGGGCGAAGGAATTTGATTTTACCATAAGGATGACCAGAAAAGAATTTGAATCGTGGACAACCAGTTTTTTGGCATCTAGTCAGTAACCATTCTAGCTATCAAAAAACTTTCTCATTCTAGCTATCAAAAAACTTTCTCTCTAGAACAAAAGAATTTCGAATGGAAATTATTGAATACCAACTTACTTCATGCCAAATCCTGAGACTCCGCATGTACGCTCTCTATTTCAAATGTTAGGATGTCCATAAGGAAGTTGTTGTCAAGAGTCAATCCTCCAACAAATCAGGAGTTGGAGGATATAATTCCAGAGCCTTGAGCTGCAGAACTGTCAAGAACAACAATTGCTAACTGCATCCTTCATAAACCGCATCAACTCAAATAGATGCTTCAAAAACTGAAAAGCTATCCCCAAGAAAGGCATTAACAGCTCCCGCAAATCGGTGCAACATCATGAGATCAACTTGTTATCCCCTGAATCGATTATTATCAAATCATGCCGCAAGGTGCCAGTGAGGAATCTCCATCTTTCATAATAGTCTTGACAGCAAAACTCTCACAAAGCAAGAACAACGTCTAGCTCTGCTCTCATTCCCGTGCCAAAACAAACAGTCCATCTACAGTCACTTAATCCTTAATCTCACATCGGAACAACCTTCACATAAGGTTCTCTTCGGTTCACATGTCCCAGATTGAAAAACATCGGTTGTTTTATCGTATATAGCATCCTAGACTGTATCTTGCTATTTCAAAGGTCTAGAATGGGCATCAGTGGAACAAATCCACCTTGCATAGCGTAAAATTTCTAATGCTCGGACAAATAAAAAATAAAATCGGAATATGATTTTTCCAGACGGGATGAATATGAATGAAATTCTGCCCTCGGTCAAATTCAACAGGTAGATTTCATGAAGAATCCAATATTGCATGGCAATCTTGTGAAGAAAGTATAGCAGTGTATCAAAAAAACGTTAACGAGTTACCACGAAAAGAATTGTTAAGGGACTAAGCTAACAAAAGTTGAAGGGTTTCCTGAAGAGTACATATGTTTATCTAAAGCAACTGTTCTCCCATTTGAGCATCCTCACAGATAAAATGAAATCGAAAATATCAGCGTAGGCAAATAAACATAACCAAATAGATGTCAAGTGAGGAAGCAAATAATTTTCAAAGTCAATACTTCCAGAGAACTATCACTCAGATTTGCTTGTGATAGTAGGTTATCCAAGATCATCAACCTTACTTGATGGCTATGACATCGGATGTACTTCGAAGGCATTCTGATGACTGTTGGCATTATCAAGAGAGTGATTACTCCGAAGCATCATCGTGTCATACTCCTTCATTAGCTTCCCTGATCCTTGAATCACGTAAGAGAAGGAAAACAATACCCCATTATCATGGAAAATGATTAAATTCGACCGAATTATATTATGTAAAAGGAAAGGTGACAAAAGAAAGTACTCCATCTTTTTATTCGGTGATTAACTATCAAACCTCCTCATTCATACGTTGCTAATATCAAATGGTTAATGCATTAATTACAGAAAATTTCTTGTCGGTGAAATATCTAATAGTGACGAAAATTTGTAACTCACTAATTTATTTACATATTTGCAGATCTATTGACGGACTACACTAGTACAATTTAAAAAACAAAAATTGATCACTAACTAATCTAAGGGTCGTTGGTAAAATCATTTTCGAGCTGATATTTTACTAATTGCACCTATAAAATTTGGAAAAGGTCGTTAATTTACCGATTGATTTAATCTTCGGTAAATCCTTCTACTTTTCCTTGTAAATTTGTCTTTCACTCCTCCCACGATCCAGAGCCCGATAACCCTGAAGCATTGTGTCAACTGCCACGGCCAGCGTCCCCATTCCTTGAACTACTTAAAAGACAAAAAAGTAGAATAGCAGGCTATCAAGAAAAATGGTGTTATAAAGTAGGAAATGCTGATGAAATTTGGCAATGCAGCTCGACCATGAACAGTGTGACTTGCTCTATTTACCTTCCAAAGCCAAAACGTGAATTGTTCCGGAAATTAAGGCCATAGTGCTCGACTCATCGGAGCATTCTTCTCATGGACCAATTGTTTGTCTCTTCTGCAGTAGTGCAATGAACGTATAAAATTCTGATAAGTCGCATTGCTGAACGCCTTTTAGAGTTTAGACACCTCGATTCCTAGAGCTATGTGATCTCCACAAGTTCTTGTGAGATTGACCCCCATCATTGCATTAAATCTTCGAATTTCAACAGATGTGGACGATTTGCTGAGGCTCGGAGTCGAATCCCTCATTTTTACACTTGTGCTAGTTCGATGAGTCCCTGCACATCACCAAGCTTCAAGCACCCTTTAATGTTCAGAGGGCGAAATTGTAAAGGAAGCAAATGTTATGTTGAGGATGTCGTCGACGTCCTCTCTCTTGTCATGGAAGCTACTTTGCTTGCAGGAAGATACCTCCACAAACCCTGAATCTCTGTTCCTCGTTCAATGGATCCCTTCACCTCACTTCATGGTCACACCTTTCTTCTTTAATTTTTTTTTTTTTTCTTCCTACTTTTTGTCTGTCTGATCTCGTTCTGTTGCCACAAATGGGAAAAAAGAAAAGAGAGTATTGTAAAGTGCCTCTGTTTTCGTTTCCTGTAGAATTGGAAGAGTAATGGAAATTGACGATGGACTTCGATCATAATTGCAGAAACAAGGACATAAAGTAGCCACAGAGTTCAAAACCCAAGATCCGCATACAAATTTAGAATGCCAAATAATGCGAATCGAACATGCTACTCTATACTTTTATACTTACTTAACTCTTAGCAATATCATGACCAAGAAAGATATTTGAATCATTGATACACAACCTTTTGGCCTTTAGTGAGCAACTGTCCTAGCTATCAAATATGTTCTCTCTGGAACAAAAGAATTTCGAGCGGAAATCCTGAGACTCTGCATATGCGTCCTTTGTTTCTAATGTCAGGTGTTCAATCTTCCACATTAGGAATCACATAATCATGAATCATGGTTGATATTTTCCTCAAGTTCATAAGGAAATCGTTGTCAAGTGTTAATACTTCGACAAATCAGGAGTTGGATGGATATCCTTCCAGACTCTCGAGTCGCATGACCTGTCAAAAACAAATGGCTGCTTCGAGAATGAAAATCTATCCTTAAGCAAAGGTATTAACAGCTCCTGCGAATTGGTGCAACACCATGAGATCGATTTGTTATCCACTAAATCAATTACTACCAAATCTTTCTGATTAGTCTTGATACTAAAACTCCCACAAAGCAAGAACAATGTCCAGCTCTGCCTTCATTGTGGTGCCAAAGCAAACAGTCCATTTTCCCAGTCACTTCATTCTTAATCTTACATCAGAACCACCTCCACAAATGGTTCTCTTTGGTTTACATGTCGCAAATCAAAATGACACTGTTTCTTTCTTCGTACATAGCATGCTATAGTATATCTTGTTATTTCGAAGGTCCAGAATGAGCATCAGCAGAACAAACCACATTGATAACGTAAAAATTCTAATTGCTTGAATGAATTAAACATAAAATCTGAAGCTAATTTTTCCAGACGGGGTGAAGTTGATCGACATTCAGCCCTCGGTCATATTTGACCCGTAAATCTCATCAGGAATCCAAAATGGCCTAGGAATCTTGTGAAAAGAATATAGTAGTGTATCAAAAATATATTAATGACTTGCCGTGAAAAGAATTCTTAAGGGATTGAGATAAATGAAGTTGAGGGGTTTCCTTGAAGAGTACCATATGGCTTATTTTTGACAAATTATTATTCCATTTGAGCATCCTCAGGATGAATGTAATCGAAAGTATCTGCGTAGGTGAATAAACATAACCAAATAGATATCAAGGAAGGAAGCAAATCATTCTTAAGACACGGTACTTCGAGAAAATTACAACTCGGATTTGCTAGTGATAGTCATTGATAGGTTATCTAGGATCAGCAATCTTACTTGATGGCTGTGACTTGTAATGTAGTTAGAAGGCATTCCGATGACTTTTGGCATTATCAAGAGAGTGATTTTTCCGAAGCATCATGCTAACCTCCTCCATTAGCTTCCCTGGCGCATGAATCACGTAAGAGAAGGAAAAACAATACGCTATTGTCATGGAAAACGATTAAATTCAACCTCATTATTTTATGCAAAGGGAAAGGAGACAAAAGGAAAATAATCCTGATTAACTATCAAACCTCCTCCTTCATACGTTGCTAATATCAAATGGTTAAACATTAACTATAAACATTTTAGTTGGGGAAAATCTTTAGTAATAGAAGAAATTTGTGACTTACTGATTTTATTGACATATTTGTAATTCTATTGTAGTGCACGCTTGTATAATTTGAAGGGAAAAAAATTGGTCATTAACTAAATTATGCGTGCGTTGGTAAAATCATTTTTTAGTTGGCGTTTTACTTGCCGCACCTGCGTCATGACGTCCGCAGCGTAGCCAGAGTCCTCGACTTGATCTTTTCCGGCGGGTGCTTCGACCTCGCTCGAAACCCCTTCCCCATCCTCAATGAAGAGCCTGCCATCGCCGGAGACGATTCCAGCAGCAACTCGACCGAGAGGGGAACTTCACGGCGTCACTCACTGTAACTCTTGGAGACAGCCCATGTAACGGAGGCTTCACCAGATTCAAGTACTTTGTGCAACCCGTCCAAGAAAGCCCCTTTGAACAATAATCGTGGATGAATAAGCTCTCAGCAATTTTCACCACACAAAAAGACTCGCGGTTTGTTCCTGCTTGTCGTGCTTCTTCGAAGCATCATCGCCCACCGGAGGAGCTGGTTCGACTTGTCTGGATTTGACCGCGAAGAATGACGTTGCTGCGTGTGCCGTTTTCGAACTCGATCTCCTCTGCTTTCTCAACTTTGGCCTCCTGAACATCAAGAATTGAAAATTGAGATTGAAGACTGAGGCCGTAAAGTGGTGGTACATGGAGAGAACGACGATGAATAGCGTGATTTGCTTTATTTACCTTCTCTGAGGAAACGTGAATCGTTCCGGACGTTGTGGCCAAATACCTCTGACTCGTCCGATAAGTTGCATCGCTGAACGCCTTTTTAGAGTTTGGACGCCTCGATTCCCGGAGCTCCGCGATATCCGGAAGTTCATGCGAGATTGACCCCCATTACTTCATTGAATCTTCGAAATTTGACGGATGTAGAAAATTTACTTAGGCTAGCGCGAATACCGTCCGTTGCCCAAATATTTGGCTCTCCTCACTCCCCAAACATCAGGGATGTTCGAGCGGTCGTCAACAAACACAAATTCCCGGTTATGGAAGCACGAGAGGTCTGGTAATGTATCAATAGATGGGCACCCCACGAGATTTAACGTTGTCAAGTTTTTCAATCTCTCAAGGCCTTTAATTTCGAGTAGATTGCAGCATCCACAAAAATCTAACCACTCTAAATGTGTTAATTGCGAAACGTCCACTCTTACAAGGGACTCACACCCCGCTATAACTAGACTTTCCAAGTTTTTCAAATTTTCAAAACCTCGAACTTGATCATCTTTCAATATTGGACCACTTGTCCATATATGCAACAATCTCAAAGATTCTAGATGTTCAAGGCCGTCAAGGTTGGACAACTTCGAGCATTCAAGAACAATAAGTGTTGCTAAGGATTTTAATCCCTCTAGACCCCTAATCTCTGTAAGCTCTCCGCACGAGTTAAGATATAATTTTGACAATAATTCCAATCTTGACAAACTCGGTAACTCTTTCAACTCAACACAATTGCTGACAGAAAGTTTCAATAGTCTTGAGGAAGCTCCGGCATGGATTTCAACAATGGGCAATCCTTGACGGTGAGCTTTTTCAGGTGGATTAAATGAGAAAGTTGAGGAAATGTGCTATGTCGACCGCTAACTTTCAAAACTGTTAAAGAGGTAGGAAGCTCCGGCAGCGATTGAAGCATCTGGCAATCACCTAATTTAAGTTCCTCAAGACAAGAAACCTTATCGAATGTGCCATGGAAGCCAGAAATACCTGTGGAACTTAATTGAAGGATCTTTAGTGAAGACAACCCATCTACATGAATTTTCCCTCCCAAACTCTCGCAATGTGAGGCATCTAATTCTTCAAGGTTGCCTAACTTGCTAATAGTACTAGGTAAGTTACTCAATTTAATACAACAACAAATTTGCAAAAATTTCAAATTTTTCAAATCCCCAATGGATTTGGGTAATTCGCAAATGCCTTCATATGGCCGGTTCAATTTTTCAAACTCTTGCCCCTGCCTCTTGTCAAAGGACCAATCGGGTTTATCTCGAGGTCCAAATGACAAGCGCTGCAATTTCACAAGGGATCCAATACTCTGAAGTTTACATAGCCCAGGGGCAATCTCTCAAGTCAAGGGTCAACAAATTTACCAGATGGCTAATTGAATCGGAAAGTTCAAATAATGATTTGCAACCAAAGGTGGCATCAAGCACTTTCAGCGTCTTCAAAGAACTTATACATTGAGGAATTTTCCCTATAGCAGTCTCGCCTATGTAAAGTTCCTCCAATTCTTCCAACTTGCCCATTTCTTGGGGTAGCTCTTGGAGTTGAGAACATTCCTACAAGTTCAAATAAAGGAGGCCCTTGGCTGCTCCAATAGAAGGGTGAATTTGCTCTAGATACCAACATCTCTTAAGCTGAATTATCTCTAAATTTCGGAAGGCTGACAGATCGGGCGTAGCTCCTAAACGACCGCAATCTCTAAGATCTAGAACTTTCAACTGCTTTGCCATCTGTGAAACAAAAAGATTGATAAATTTTCGCTAAGAATAAGTCATTAGAAACAAAAAAAACAAAACAAGATGATGTCCTTCTGACCTTAAGATGGCTCCAACCTTTCCATGACTCTGAAATGCTACTTTTGATAAATCGAGTATGACTAATCCCTCCAAAGAAAAATTGGTGGCCGCGCATGTAGGACGTCTCCACACGAGCCACCGTAAATTATGAAGCAAGTTTTTGGAATCTCCAATCAGTTTTGTACCACCCATTGCAAGGAACCTTAGGTTCGGTAGTGTCTCGAATCGTTCAGTTGTGAATTCCCCATCCGATTCCGACCAAGGAACATAAAGTTTCCCCTTCCTCCAGTCTTCCTCAAGACAGCGGGCATGAATGCTATCTTTTGAATTCCCTTCACAAATGTTGCATCAAATCAGCTAAAGTGGACCCATATATATCATTTTGCCTTCATTCTATCGTGGTGACGTTGACGCTCAGGTCAGACCACTTTTTATCATGTAAGTGATTATTTATTTTTCTATGATGAAATTACTCTCCTTTTGCTTATGCCATTTGCTCCTTTTTCTTTTTCCTTCTTTTATCCGATTAGAGGATCAGCACAATACGTCAATTCAAAGGGGAAAAAAACGACACAGACACCAAGTGCACAAATAACCACTAAGTAGTAGGAAGTTTATTGTTTAAACCTAGTTTTCTTCTTTTTCCTTTTTTTTTTAACTCGATAGAGATGTCTACCATGTACATATGCTTCATAATCATATCAAGGAAATAATATACAGAGAGCAATTTCGGCGGTGAGGTATTCATTCAAAGTCAAAAGAGAATAAAAGAATGATAAATGTAACAATTACCTTATTTCTCTCAAGTACTTCCAAGGCTTCCTCACGCACCCATAACCTACTTCGATTCATAGGCACGTTGCAATCTTCTTGATGAACAATTTCCTACCAAGGCCTCTTAGTTGGTCATGCATTTGCACCTTTCCATCATCTCCAATTTTTATTAGTGACATAAAACTCAATGTTTCAATCCCCATCGTAGGAGAAAAATCACAGGCATCCCACATGTAGGATGCATATCTTAAATCCCCTCCAATGAAGAAGCAAGCAATATCCAAAAATATCTGCTTCTCCTCATTGTCTAATGCATCGTAACTTATCATCAACTTCTCTCGCACTTTCTTATGTGGTACTTTCTGCAACTTCTTTAACGCGTCTTGCCAAAATGCATGTCTTTTACCACACAAAAATGAACCTATAACCTCGAGAGCTAAGGGAAGCCCTCTGGTAAAGGATGTGACATCACGAGAGAGAGATTCAAATTCACACGGAGGAAAGTCCATCCTAAAGGCATGTCTACTAAACAAGGTCAAGGACTTATCGCTAGGAATTTCCTCTAGTTTGTACTTGCAATTGACCCCAACATCATCAAGAACAGACCTGCTTCTTGTGGTGATTATTATCCGACTTCCCGTCTCAAACCAGTCATATTTCCCAATCAAAGCTCTGATCTGTTCGATATCATCCACATCATCTAGAAGAATTAGGACTTTCTTACGTTTAAATCTAGATCCCAATAGGCTGATTCCTTCATCCTTATTAGACGCTTGGTCTTTCTCTTTCAGATCACGTATTAATTGATTCTGCAAATAAAAATGCCATTGCATCGCGAGGATTCTCGAATATCTGCAATAAAACTATGATGCTGAAATTGGTTGGAGAGCTTATTGTGGGCGACCTTGGCTAAAGTTGTCTTACCGATACCCCCATTCCATAAATACCAACAATTTGGGTAGCACTAGGGTTATCATCCAGCAATCTCAAAATACTCTCCACAGCATTATCGATTCCGACAAGATGTTCGGTCACATCCAGCTGAAAGGCTTTCTTTAACTCGCTCAAAACTTTTCTGACAACCATTTTCACCAGATCTCCTTCGCGGCTGTTTACAAAACATTCGAGTCGAAAAGGATTAGAAGATCATATTCTATTATCTCATTATCACAACACTATAGCATATAAAAGTGAAAGAAAGCAAGCACAACTAGAGGAACACACGAATGTATAGGCTCCTCTACAAGCAAGATCCCGTTGCAAGAAAGTAAACAAGGATTCGATGGAAAATGAAGTACCCGTCAGCAGTTTTCTCCGATTCCCATCCCTTTAAGGAAGCCACTTCTTGAAGTGCTACTTTCCATTTCTCAACATCTTCCGGATAATTCCTACTTAAACAGGAGAAAGCCTCTCCAAAGCTCCCTGTTTGGTTTCGCACATCGGTCGGTTCAACATTATAAAATATGGGCAAGACAACGTGCCCGCTTTTGATGCACTCTGTCATCTCAACGAGCTCTTGAAGGCACCATTTGCTTGAACCATAGTTCTGAGAGAGAATCGGGATCGAGATTTTACTATTTTTAATGGCCTGGAGAAGGTTGGTGCCGATCTTCTCACCTTCGCGAAGCTCATTGTTGTCTCTGAACACGCGGATGCTGGCATCGAAGAGGCCATTGTAGAGATGATCCGCAAAGGTTTTGCGAGTATCCTGACCACTAAAGCTCAAGAACACATCGTAGTTGTCACTACCCGTCAAAGCAGCGGAGGATCTAGACGCACTGGCATCATCAGCTTTTCCACGTGCGCTCTTCTCGTTGCTTTGAACAGAATCGTGTGCGAGCGCTAGATCACGTTGCATTTTTACTCCTTGTATGATTCTTGAACCGATCTCTCTGGTAAAATCAAAGAACGAAATGCCTCTAATCGGATTGCCCAGAAAGATGACCCTGCAGAGGGTTTTGTTTTGGAGCTTTACACTACAAGATGATAATGCACATGGATCGGGAGGGAGCGAGTAGACAGATAAATAGGGACTAAATCCCACGTACCCAGAAGAAAGGGCATGGTTGGTTCGCGAGGACGCCCACTTCACACGCAACGACTAAATCCAGTCTTTCCACCGACGACTAAATCCCACGTACCCAGAAGAAAGGGCATGGTTGGTTCGCAAGGACGCCCACTTCACACGCAACGACTAAATCCAGTCTTTCCCTATTGATCTGTCTACTCGCTCCCTCTCGATTCATGTGCATCATCATCTTGTAGTGTAAAGCTCCAAAACAAAACCCTCTGCAGGGTCATCTTTCTGGGCAACCCGTTTTTGAACTAGACGTTCATGCCTCGAATGAATGATCCGTGTTAAAGCGATGATGCTTGATATAGCGATGGCATAAAATATTGAGCTCGTAATTATGGTCATTGATAAATGCAAATGACAGATTATTGTTTGGGGGCGAGCCTCTCTAATTGGCTCTTTGCATTCGTAGGTCCCCAAAAAATTACCGGACGCTTTGAAAAATTTGCACTTGAAGGCATCCCAAAAATGACTAGCATCTTGCCTTTTCTCCAACGGATGACTTTAAGGGTGCATTTGTTTGTGCTCTTTTTTTTGTTCCCGAAACACAATTTTTATTATTTTGTTCTAGGAAACAAAACAAGAACAGAAACGCGTTGTTTACATTTTTGTTCAAAATCTATTTTTTTGTTTTCGAAAAACAAATTTGGAACAGAAATAAAAACAATAAAAACTTGTTTCTTATTCCCGAAAACACTTCCGAGAAACAATTTTTCTCTCTCTTTTTTTTTTTTTTTTTTTTTCTTCTTTTTCTTTGGCCGACGAAGATCGCCATGGCTCGCAACCGGCAAGCCGAGGGCCGGGCCGTCAACCTCGCCGAAGCGTTGCCGACCCCCTAGCAAGGCGAGGCCGACCTCGAGCCTGGCCTAAGCAAGCCTCGTCGTGGTTGGGCGAGGCCGCCACCCCTCGTCGGTCGATCGCCAACCATGGCCGAGGCCGGCGACCAGCCAAAAGGAAGAAAAAGGAAAAAATTAAAAAATAAAAATAAAAATAAAATATTTAAAACTTAAAAGAAACAAAAATATTATACAAATTTACCAAACGTGTTTATGTTTTTTTTTTTTCTATTCCAATAACAGAAATTTTATGCAGCTATTCTCAAACGCGTTCTTCCGTTCAAAAATTGTTTCCCGAAACAGAAATAGTTTTTCTATTTCGCTTCCCTAATAATTTTGAATGTAAACGTTACCAAATGCACCCTAAGAATCGGCGCTATGGGCGCAAATATTTTTATTTTTATTTTTTATTTTGGGGCTAAATCAGAAGAGGAAGATCAGCAGAGTAAGCAATAGGGGTGGGCTCTCATTTAGTGTTATGGTAGAGATAACAAGCATTGATCTTCTTGTTTCTATGGAATGAGAGGCTTTTAAGCAAATCGGCACTTGCAGTGTTTATTAAGTTGCGGGATTCTACACGAATTCAAGGAAGCTTTGTGAATGGACTGAGACGGAAATTACCTCTGTAAATTATAGTCCTTTTTTGCCTTGACATTAATATTTACATCTAAAAATTAGAGGTGGCAAATGGGTGGATCGGGTCGGGTATGGGTCGGGTCGAAAATGGGTCGACCCATATTTGACCCATTTAACCCGTTTTGACCCATATTCTTGTAGTGTAAATCATATGACCCATACCCGACCCGACCCATACATGACCCATACCCGACCCATATTATCGAAACACATTTATATTTAACTCAATTTAGTTACTTAAATAAAAACTTCACACCAAATTTAAAAAGTAAATAAAATAAAAAATGTGAAAACCTTTAAATTAAAATACTTTTGAAGAACTCATAATAAGAAAAAGTTTGATAAGCTAATAATTGACATGAAAATAATATTTGTTAAAACAAATATTCTTGAATGCAAGAATGCATAACTTTTTAATTGTAATTGTTTTTAATTTTGGTTGATTCATTGATTTTAGTTTACCAAGTTAAAAATTACATTATGATGTTTTGAATTTCTATTTATCAATCTAAACAAAGATCGAGCTTCGTCTAAAAGTACTTTTTCGGTATGGATATCTATCTATCAAATATCATTTAGAAAAATCGACTTTTTTTATTATTTTAAATTTTTTTGAAATTATTATTATTTATTTTATTTTCTTCTTTTCTTCTTTTCTCTTTTCTTTCTTTTTCCTCGTCCTTCTTCTCCATTGTTACTCCGTCGACGGTGACCCGCCAAGCCGCAGTTCGGCGAGATCAAGGCTCCGCCCGTCCCGAGCCCGAGCCGCCGAGCTCCGTCACGGCCGGTGAGCTCGAGGCTCGGCCGATCCAGCGAGCCCGAGCTCCATCGCGCCGGCGAGCTGGCGGCTCGCCGATCCAGCGACCCCGAGCTTGGCCATGGCGGCGAGCTCGCAGCTCGCTCGATCCAGCGAGCCCGAGCTCGGCCATGGTCGGCGAGCTCATGGCTCGCTCGATCCAGGCGAGCCCGAGCTCCGTCGCAGCCGGCGAGCTCGCGGCTTGCCGTGATCCAGCTCACCCGAGCTCGGCCAAGGTCGGCGAGCTCGCGGCGGCGAGTGGCGGAGGCGAGCGGAGGAGGCGAGCCGCGGCGGCGAGTGGCGGAGGCTAGCGGAGGAGGCGAGCGGCGGAGGTGAGCGGAGGAGGCACCGACAAAGCCGAAGCACGGTTGTTTGTCGAGTGTGGTTGATGTTTTTACTTTTTAGGTTTTGAAAATGGGTCGAAAATGGGTCACAACGTGTGACCCATTTTCGACCCATATAGAGTTGAAGTTAAAACACTTTGACCCATTTTAGCCTTTACTTCTTCATGACTCATATACGACCCATAAGTGAAAAATATGGGTCTAAAAATGGGTCCATGACCTATTTTGCCACATCTACTAAAAATAAAGAAAAAGAAAGAAATGAATTTAATAGATGACATTATACTAGCATATAGACCCGTGCTATGTATGAGAAAAGTACTCGTAAAATAGATTACAGTAAATAATTATTCTACAAGTGTTCTTAAAGTTATATGAAAAGTGACTATACGCCCCTTGGACCAAAAGGAAAAGAATTAAATTGGATTAAAGCGAGAGCTTAATCATCACGACGTGTGCTCTTCTTGTTGCTCTTGACAGGATTGCGTGCGAGCACAGAGAAGAATCGACCCAACAACACTGCAAAATAACGGCCAGGCGCTAGGTCACGTTTCATTTTTTCTGCTTCAATGACTCACCAACAGAGTCACTCTATCAATACGCAAGCACAAAAGCCTCTCTATACTCGGGTTGCCCAGCAAGACGAGCCAGGAGACAAACTATCATAGCACGATAAGATGAGCTCTAATGCAAAAGAGTACAATTATTGGAGCGGACATATCAGTACAATTATTGAAGTAGACAGGCTCTTTTTGCTTTTTCACCACTGTCAGTTCCAGACCGTAAAATATCTTTTTGACTAGTGCGTCTGCTTTGTAAAGTGAGTTTCAGCTGTTTTTGTCCGATTCTTCCTGGCCCGGCCGGAGCAAATACGAGGTAGTCCCGAGTTATCATGTCAACGTGGTCCCGCGCTATTCTGTTTCTTCTCTGGCTGCTGTCGTTACTCTCTCTTTCCTCTCACTTCCGTTCTGCGCTTTTGGTCATGGGGTAGGGGCTCAACCTGGACGAAATGTACATTCCACGGCAGAAGACTGAATAAATCACCGGTCGTCTTCCAAATTCACCCATATTTTGAGCAAATGCAACAAACATCCTTTCCCAAATCGACGTTTGAACGATTTTGATCCGCACCCATAAGACCAGAACCTCAATTTCATGCCAAAGCCAGCAACTTTGGGGTGCCACTAGGCTAGCGGTCAGTAACAGCAAACTTTTCCAGCCATGTATCCCAAATTCGGCGCGAGGAGCGACCGAAAGGTCAAGTTTGGTCTTCTTGTCTTATTTTAGCCGTCTTTTTCGCTTAAAAATTTAATTTAGGTTACGTGCAATCATTTTGCAACACTCGCATTAAACCAGAAGAAAAAAAAAAAAAAAGAGAGAAACTCAAGACACATTTTGGAAGTGTCAAAATAAGACAGACCCAATTTTTTTACTCATACGTCTGGGGTTGGGCTCTTAGGGTCTGTTTGTTTGGGTTTTGTTTATATTCCTAACACAATTTTTATTCTTTGTTTCCTAAACAAAAAACGAACGTAAACGCATTTGTTTACACTTTTATTCTCGGAACAAATTTGAACAAAAACAAGAAATAAGAAAACTTACTTCTTATTCCCGAAAACACTTCCGAGAACACTTTTTTTTCTTCTTTTTTTCCTTCTTTTTCTTTTCTTTGACCGGTCGCCGCCTCGCCATGGCCTGGCGAGGGCCTGGGCGACCTCGTCGGAGCTTCGCGGCTCCCGACGAGGCCGAGCTCGCCCGGCCACCGGCGAGGTCTCGCCGCTAGTGCGAGGTCGCCCTTGCCCACCACTCCGCGAGCCTTGTCGTGGTTGGACGAGGCCGCAACCCTCGTCGGTCGGTTGCCCCATGGCCGAGGCCGATGACCAAAAAAAAGAAGAAAGAAAAAAAGGAAAAAATAAAAAAAATTATACAAGTTTACCAAACGCTGTTTTTTTTTTTTCTATTCCGTAAATGTAAATTATAAAAAGTGTACCAAACGCGTTTTTCGTCAAAATTGTTCCCCGAAACGTAAATAAACAAAATAGATTTCTATTTCTGTTCTTAGAAATAATTTTTTAATAGAAATATTACCAAACGCAGGCTTAATGAGTTGCTAGACATTTTAACGGTTTGGTGAAAATAGATTTAAAATATTAAAATCTAGCTACGTGCATGATACGCTAAAGGGTGTGAAACGACTGTCTCGGCGGTCAGAACGGGGGCCCCACAATAAAATTTCTCGTATCTCGTATCTCCGGAAGGCCCTCGTAAAGTCGTATACTCGCGGCCCTTATCTTCACTTTCACTTTTAAATTTTCTGCTAAAATAGAAATATCATTAAATATAAAAAATTATGAAAGTAAACTTTCGGGTGACTTTAGACTCGACTACATATGTCCTCAAGTTTTTTTTTTTTTTCAAATAAAATGTCCTTAAGGTTTTGTGGCCACATTTCCATTATAAAAATTCTAAAAAAAACAGAACAAAAGTTGAGCTTGATAGATATAATTCATAGCTTTGTAATTCATACCAGGCACTCCTTAATTGAATCTTCACCTTTATCCAGCATATCAAATTGAGTAGCTAAAAGATGTTTAATGCTTAATTGTCATGTTATCCATATATATTTGGACAAGATTAAGCTTTGCAAGCGTCTACAAAATAAAAACCATACTTTAGTGGCGAGATATACATTCTCAAACAAACTATTGAGATTAATGTCTCAAATTGAAATGCGATTTATCAAGACCAATCTCAAAGTCAAAACTCATTTAATAATTTATGGATGGCCTACAATACTTTTATATTTAACCCAAAACCAAAGCCGAATTTGTTTAAAGATAGAGCTTGATTGATAATTCAAAAAATCTATTAGAGTACCATACATTTCATATGTCCATATTGGGAATATAGAGACACCTTAAATTTTAGGCAACTACTTTAGGCAAATATACCCAGTAGCGGTTCTAACTCAGAAGGTGATGATAGTTGTACATTTTAACTCTAGTTGAACTAGACTTGCCATAGCGTAGCTCTCTGAATGAGTTTGAATGCATGTGAAAATGTTGATAACTTGCTATAGCATACAATATGAACACACGATTGAACTAGACTTCCTGGGCAAAAATTGCATAACTTTCTGAATGAGCTTGGGCGCATCTGAAAAAGTTAAGCAAAGTTGAACTGACTTTCCGTAAAAAGGAAAATTATAGTGGCCTTGCTCATTTTTTGGGGGCCAGCGAACGCAGAAGAGTCAATTAGAGTGGGCTGCTTTGATTGACTCTTCACTTGTAGGCCCTGAAGAATGACTGGCATCTTGCTTTTTCCCCCAATGGAGACTTTTAGAATTAGTGCTCCAAACGCATTTTTTATTTTATTTTATATGTTTAGGCTAAATCAAAAGACTAAGATCGGTCGAATTAAGCAATGCAGCATGCTCTTATTGGGTGTTTGGTAGAGATATCAAGCATTGATCTTTTTGTTTATGTGGAATGAGAAGCTTATTCAACAAATTGGCACTTGCAATGTTTGTTCTTTGAATGAGGTACGCTGCTAAGTTGCTGAGCCTACACAAATCGAAGGAATCTTCAAGTGGACCGAGATGGAGGTCCTCCGTTGTGTAAAGAACGGGTCTGTAGGGCTAGTATAATGCGATCTATCACGCTTTACTCTTTCTTTCTTTCTTTTCTCCTTGGTTTTATAAGTCTATTCTCGTGCATAGTACGATAATAATTGTTTTTTTTTTTTTTCAGAAACAAAAGGCAAAGGAAAGAGAATTTCCTTATGCAACGGAGGATCTACATCTTGGTCCACTCTAAGATCTTCCTTGGATCTGTGGAGGCTCAACAACTTAACAATGTACCCCATTCTAGGAACAAACATTGCAAGCAAAAAGATCGATGCTAGGTATCTCTACCTAACACCCAGTAGAAACTTGCCACATTGCTTATGCTACGGAAAAAGCAAGATGATTGTCATTCTTTGGGGGCCGACAAGTGCGAAGGGTCAATTAGAGCAGCCAACTCTAATTGACTCTGTGCGCTTGCTAGCCCTGAAAACATGAGCAGGGCTGCTTTAAATTTTCATTTTTAATGGAAAGTATAGTTCAAATTGCTCAACTTTTTGAAATGGGCCTAAAGTCATTTAACAAGCTGTGCAATTTGGCTTGTAAGTCTAGTTCAATAATATGTTCGCTTTAGATGCTATAGCAAGTTATCAACATGTTCACGTGTTCAAACTCATTCATATAGCTACACTATAGTATATCTAGTTCAACTTGCTTTCTTTTTCTTCTCGAGCAACGGGAAGGCTTCTTCATGTTCTTTCTTTATGAGAGAGAGAGAGAGAGGAATTCTCCAACTACCAATTACTTATGAGAGAGAGAGAGAGGAACTCTCCAACTACCAATTACTTATGAGTTATAATGTAGAGGTAGAACTATCTAATTATATTGCCTGAAATTTGAAGGCCTCTAGAGTTCTAATATGGACAATTGAAATGTATGATAATTTGAGAACTTTTTTTGACTTATCAATCAAGCAAGTTAATAATTATGAACACGGAAAAACCAATTCGAACTTTCCTTCACTACAACGTTAATAATCCAACTGAAATTTGCACTTATGATATTTATCGTCTTTAAATTCCTACATATTATTAATTGATATTGGAACTTTCAGATGTGGCATGTGCACGGTACATGTTAAGGGAAAAGGTTATTGGGGTTAACTAGTGTATAATTATAAGAGTTCAAGTTTAGGGAGGGGAATGCAAATTAATGAAGAACTTCAAAGTTATGAGGGTAAAATAACATTTTCCCTAAATGTAAGAATGAGGTTTCACGTTCATGGAACCTTAAGAGTGTCATGATAATTTATCTAATTTAAAGTGATTTTCCTCATTTTTAAACGATGTAGTTGCATTTAATCATGGTTAATATTTTCTTCCGTACTTCGTTAGGAAAATTTCCTCCAATCATATCTTTGATTGGTATCTAAATTATGAATTGTAAACTTAATTAAATTTAAATGTGAGTGGTCTTCATATTTGTAACCCACCAATTAGAGGCATAGCATGTGATAAGGAAAATATGGCCCATTAGATAGTAATCTATGATGTAAGTATTATGGTGGCTGGAGAGAGAACCTCTAAGGAGTTTGTGACAAATTTTAGGATTTTCAGTACACTTGTCATATTATTTCATTAAAAATCATAAGTTAAAGAAAATCAAATTGTTGATGTTCTAGCGTAAGAAAAGAAAGTAATATTTTTTGGAGCTTAGAATTATGCTCATAAAAATCTATTATGTTCGTTGTATAGATCTAAAATAGATATAGTGAATCTAATTTGTTACATAAATGTAAAGTAATGCTCCAAAGCACTTTCAATGAGTGGCCACTATTTTAGATTCAACGCATCTATTTTAGATCATACATTAGACACTATTTATTTTATAAGCTTAATTCTAAGCTCTAAAAAATAATGGTTTATTTTTCTGCGTGAGCACATCCGCGATTTGCTTTTCATTAACTTATTAATTTTAATAAAAATTATGAATTTAGGACACCAAAAGTAATAAATTTGATTATCAGACACTAAAATGTTCTTACTTCTTCTTCTTTTTTCAACTTTTGGCCCAAATGTTATCAATACTATTGGCTTTGCAGGTTTTTTTTAAAAAAAAAAATATAAGACAACTTATTATAATGATAAATAGTTTAATTATGGGATCTCTTGTTATGCTTGTCTTTAATTTTTCTTGTGGCAATGTGCAATTTTTGAAAGGAAGCAAGCAACACAAAATATGACATAGTTGAGAAATTAAGAAAAAAAGGAGAAAACAAAAAGCAAAGTGAGTTAGGTGTTGATAAAGGCACATCAACTCCTCAGAGGCTCCTCTCCATGCACCAAAATACTTACACTATAGAATATTGTCTAATAGGCCATGTTTTCCTTATTCCACGTCATACTTCGATTGATGGGTTACAAATATGCAAAACACTCGTCTTTAATTTTAGTTAAGTTTACAGTTCATAACTTGGACACCTATCAAAGTTATGGTTAAGAATCATAAATGAAGAACTAGAGATTTGTTAAAGTGACCATTAAAAGCAAATAGCTGTGTAAAATTTCTATGTGAATGTGCTATGTGACTCAGCCTCATGTGAGGTTTACCCACTTTATATGTTTGTGCGCTTGCGCTTTGACGGCGTCAACGGGTACTTCAGGCAATTACAACGTTTTCTAGCCACAAATGCAGGCTTCTATAGCCTTGCATAGCTCCAGCACATGAGACTTAGCTGGAGTTATTTTCAGGCAATGCATTTTGCACATCTTGTCTGTCAGATGAGATCAATAACCAATGAGGAAATATTGAGATATTAATCCATTTCAGGAAGCATGAGTAATTTGAGCTCTAGGGCGATTTTCGCACAACCTATAGATATATATGTATTATATATATAATACATATATATCTGCTAATAATATTTCTTATATGATTCTTGATGTATTTGATATTTCATATTTATATATTTATTGACTTACATACTGGAGAAGGAAGAAAAGCAAATAAGAAGAAGGGGCTGGTGCCATGAGACAAATTTGACCAGCTTTGAGCAAATTAAATGGTCCTCTGTTGGAACGGTGGAGTTTGAACAGGTAATGCCGTGTCTCCGTCCAATTCTTCTATAATTTCCTGTTTCAATTTTGTTCAACTTGAATTTGTGACCTTTATTCCACGGCAAGTTTAACATAGTTATTGTCTCAAATGGATTACGTCTTCCCAAAAGCACAAGTTCAAGACGTGGAAAAGCTCGAGAAATTCAATGCTTTCAACCACAGGAGATGGAGCACGAAGATGTGCTGCCAATTGATTGTTGCACAATTTGGCTATGCTCTAAGAACTACATGTACGAGATGAATCTTCCAATAGGGAACTCATCGAGGTCCAAAGAAGTGAATGGAAAATGACCGAAACAGCCTATTCATGATCCACGACGCAATGGACGACC